>JAANSK020264694.1:0-12073 GCA_011763485.2 Isoetes engelmannii
GTAGAGAGATTTAGTCCTCTCTTCAAGTCTTCTGGCAGTGCTGAGATTGGCTCTGTTGATTTTTCCCTTGAGGGACTGTTTGGCGAGTTGAAGCTCAGCTTCTGAGATGTTTCTCAATCCAGAAAGTTATCTAGCAGCAGCATTGAGAATGTCCTTAGCCTTAATTACTTCAAATTTACGTGTGATGAAGATCCAGATACTTTGATTCCGAAAAGTCCGGTTTCAGAGTAGTTGGCGTTAAGTGACTGAGCAACATCAATGTAAACGTGTTTGTTAAGGATATTCTTCTGAAGTCTTCCGATTCTTCTTCCGTTTCCTAACACCTCTTCAGCAATCAAAAGAGGAATTGAGTTTTTGTGGTTGGCACCTTCGAAGGCCAAAACGATATGCACGTTGTTCGCTTCCCATCGATATCCGAGGCGCCGCCGGTGCAACAGGCGCGACCGGCGGCGTCGGCAACACCGGTGCAGCCGGCGCCAGCGCATGGACCCCGATCCTGGCCGTTGTGACCGATGGCGCCCGCCGCGTGCTGCAGGTTGCCGACTGGACCGGCGGCACCGGCACGAAGCCGACCACCGGGGTTTACCTTGCCTCCAGTGGCTTCACGACCGTGCTTGCCAACGCGGTCGACATTCGCGCGCTGACCAATACCGATGGGCTGGCCGAGGGCACCACCAACCTGTGGTTCACCGTTGCGCGCGCGATCGCGGCGGTTGAAGGCAGCAATGCAGCGGCGGGGGACATGACCGTTTCGGGGATGCTCGCCCTCAACCCGGCAGCACCCGAGAACGTGGGCCGAATGGTGCGTCTGACCGACCTCGGTGACGGCAGCAACTTCTTCATCGCCAGCGGTGGATTCTGGCGCCCGATGCAGGGGCGTGCGTCGCTGCTGCAGATCTCCGGCGACGCCGATATCTCGATTCCGGTGGGCGGGTCGACGACCTTCTACGACGTGCCCGGCAGTGCCGTGTCGTTTCCTGGCGTGCTGCTCGGTCTCAACGGCCGGCTGAAGGTGTACTCCGAACTGCAGTTCCCCGACGACGCGACGGGCACCACGGATGCGTTGCAGCTGGTCATCAGCGATGGCACGACAGATTTCGTCGTCATTCAGTACAACTCCTCATCGAGCCTTGAAAGCTTCAGCGCTGAATGGAGTTGGGGGAACCGCAACAGCCAGTCCTCGCAAGAGCCGGGGAACAACGGCACAGCGGGCTCGGGGTTCGGTAACAGCACGGTGAACTTCCCGCTGGCCGGGACGTACCTGCAGACGTCGATCAACACCGCATCCGCGACGCTGACAGCACGCCTGCGAGTTCGCGGCCCGGAAAGCACGATCGTGCGGCGTCGTCGCGTTTCGATCGTGCTGGAGGCGTGACGTGCCGGTGACCAAGCGGTTCATCCGCACCATCAAATCCTCGATCCCACCGCAGCCGGCGACGCCCGGTGCAATGACGGACTGGACTGCAACGCAATGGCGGCTGGGCCTGCCAGTCAACCGCCCTGCGGCAGCGGCTGACGGCTATCCGGCCGTGCCTGGCGGCGAGCTGTACTACTTCGGGACGCCTGGCCTTGACCTGGGCAATCCGGCACAGCTTGCGCAGCGAGACTACGAGCGCCGCCGGTCCACTTACCTCGATATCGCCAACACCGAGATTTCGACGCATCTGTCGCCGTGGTTCCTGCCCGTCTGGTCACCCGAAGACTCAAAGTGGGTGAAGCGGTTCCGCGCGCCGGTCCACGGATCGACGACCAGCGCCGACCCGCACGATCCTGCCGCGAACGACAAGACCCGTTCGGAGCTGCGTTCCGCGCTGCCGGGCTCAGTCCCCGGACAGAGTTCAGGCGGCGAGTTCAGTCGAGCTGACACAGTCGAAATCGAGGGCACTTTCAGAATCCGGAAGAGGCCGGTGCTGGGCACTGGCCTCACGGTCCTGCAGCTTCATCCGCCGTCGACTGCGCAATGGAATGCTGCGGGCGCGACCGGCACGGCGCCGAGCACCTTCCTGATTTTGATCCACCGCCAGAACTATTCGGGCCGCAACAACTGGCTCGAGTGCAACATCCGTCTGGCGAACAACACGGAGTCGTCCGCGACCGGTCCGTTGATCACCAACTTTCAGGTCAACGACAAATTCCAGTTCCGATTCCGCTACGGGCCGGACGACAAGTTCCGCTGGTGGTTCCGTCATAACGACGGCGCGGAGCAGTACATGGAGTTCGACACGGACCCTGGCATGCGCTTCTCGCAGTACGCGAAGGCGGGCGTCTATCACCAGGCCAAGACGCAGCAATCCCAGGACGCGAGCCTGGTGGTGAACGGGCTGCTGGACCCGGCCAACGTCACTGACGAAGCGATCGTCGACTACATCGACGGCCCGCGAATCCGGCTGGTGAACTTTCCTTGAGCAAGCCCATCCCCCCGTCGTTCGCAGCAACGGTGCTCGCCGTGCTCGGCGGGCTGTCGATCTCGTCTGAGCACGTGCGTCACTGGCTGCTGCTGTTCGGGGAGGCGATGAAAGAGCCGGTGATGCTGATGCTGGCGCTGCTGCTGATGGCGGTGCTGCTGTGCTGCTGGTTGCTGCTGCACTCCATGCGCGAGCGCGGCGAGCTGCGCGAGGAGCTGAACCGCAGCAATGCCTGCCTGCTGACGATGGCCATGCTGCTGCAGCAGGACCACCGCTTCCGCGGCAAGCTGCCGGACGCGCAGAAGGTGATCGACGGCGAGATGACGATCACCGAATGGATGAACGCGCTCACGGCCCTGAGCGTGCCCATGCACGTGGCGCAGCCGTGAGCTTTACCCGCGAAGGCGCCCGGCAGCTGCTGGCGAACACGCTGACGGACGCGCGCCTGATCTTCGGCGAGGACGGCAGCCCCGAGCAGCAGACCGCGCTGTACGCGCACCTGGCAACGGCGGTGACGGACTACAACCGGGTGCGGCCGCGCATCATCGGCTTCGATCTGCAGCTGGTGGCGGGCCAGCGCGACTACCCCGCCCCGGCCGGCGCGCTGCGCTTCCACCTGTGCGACCTGGTGGCGGCCAACGATCAGCTGGATCCCTACGACCCGCGCCACGTCGACCACGTGCCGATGCCGGTGCTGATCCGCAACGCGGACGGCGCACGCGTGTGGCGCTTCAGCCCCGTGCCCAGCCAGCGCCTGGTCAACGTGTTCGGCAGCGTCTACCGGTACACGGCCGTGGTGACGCACCGCCTGGCCGATACCGCCAGCGAGACCACGTTCTGGGCGGAGGATCTGCCGCAGCTGGTGATGCGCGCACAGGTGGAAAGCCTGCGGGCGCTGGCCGTGCGCAACGCCCACAAGCCATTCACCACCCGCGACCCGAGCCAGAGCCAGACCCGCAACGGCACGCCGGCCGCGCTGGCGCAGATGGTGATGGCGGACTGGGAGCGGATGGTGCGCGAGGGCTTCCAGTCATGAGCTTCTCGGTACGGATCGATGTCAAGGGCGTTCAGGACGCCTTGGCCAAGAGCGAGCTGGTGCTGAAGTACGTCGACGGCGCGCTTGCCGCAGGCGCGCTGCTGATTCAGCGCGAGGCCGACCGCGCAGCGCCGAAGGCAGATGGCAAGCTACGCAAGAACATCACCTCGGGGCGCTTGCAGCAGCTGCTGCACCAGGTGAATAGCCGCGCCGCGCATGGCGCGTACGTTGAGCAGGGCACCGGCCTGCAGGGCCCGTTCAAGCGCGCCAGCGGCAAGAAAAACCTGAGCCCTCAGGGTCGCGTCAACATCGCATCATGGCTGTCCCGCAAGGGCATCCAGCCGCGCCCCGGCGTCAGCGCGGAGCGCCTGGCCTGGCTGATCAGCCGGTCGATCGCTCGCAAAGGCACGCGGCCGCAGCCTTACCTCAAACCCGCACTCACGGAATCCAACGCGAGCCGGATTGCGGACCTCGTCGAACGCGCAATGCAGCGCGGCATCACCGAAGCGGGGCTGGGCTGATGGCCGACAACAACACGATGGCGCTGCTGCGCGAGCGGCTGCAGGCGGCCATGCCCGGGCGCCTGGTCACGCGTTCGGCCAGCGACTTCGCCCAGCGCCCGCAGCCCGAGCGCCGCAAGGGCGTGGTGACACTGGCCGCCACCGGCATCACCGACCTGCTGGCGCCGGACGCCTTCTTCGACCTGGCCGGGAAGCTCGGCATTGCGCTGCTGGCCGAGTTCGAGCTGGAAGAGAAGGCCAGCGGCGAACAGGTGGAGTCCACCGAATGGGGGCTCCTCGAGGAGCTGCGCGCGTTCGTGCGCGCCCCCGGCGCGGGCCTGTGCCCGCTCGCGATCGTGTCCGTGGAATTCAGCCGCCAGGAGGCGGTGCCCACCGGCTGGCTGTTCGCCGTCTTGCAGTACGCGGAACTGGATTGATCGATCACAAGGAGCACCGATATGCCTGTCCTTCACGGCCGCACGGCCACCCTCAGCGCTGGATTCGAAACCAGCTACCGCAACCCCGGCAGCACGCCGCAAAGCCAGATTCTGAAGTTCAGCACGCTGGAGATCGGCCAGGAAGCGGTGCTGGAAGATGACCCCACGATCAACGCGAATCCGCTGGCCGAGAAGCGCACCGAGATGGACAGCTCGGCCAGCGCCACGGTCAACGCCATCATCTGCCTGAACGAAATCGGCCTGTGGCTGAAGCTGCTGCTGGGCCCGCCGGCGACCACCGGCGGCGGGCCGATCTACACGCACACCTACACCCTGAGCCTGGCCGCGCGGCCGAGTGCCTGGTTCGAGGTGAGCGTGGGCGAAACTCCGGATCAGCGCCTGCACCGCTTTCTTGGGCTGATGCTCAACCAGATGAGCTGGGACGCAATGGCCAATGCGCAGAGCTTCACGGCCAACATGCTGGGCGCAGTGGAGGTGAAGCCGCAGCCGACCACGGCGCTGGATCTCACGCCCTCAAGCCGGCTCGCGAAGCGGCAGACCTGCACGAAGCGCGCGAACGTCTTCGACGTCTCCGGCTCCAGTACGCTGGGCCGGATCAGCGGCTGCACCATCCAGTGGTCCAACGACCTCACGCCGTACAGCCTGGCCGATGGCCAGGAGGGCACCGGGGAAATCACCCTGGGGCAGCCGTCCGTTTCAGGCTCGATCTCCGGGCTGTTCGAGAACGGCACGCTGTTCGATCACGCGTTGACCCACGCCAGCAAGAAGCTGGTCATCGTGCAGGGCGACAGCAGCGGCACGCGCAGCCTGACCACCACGATCCAGAACATCGAGTTCGATCGGCCGAAGCTGCAGATCAACACCAGCAAGGGCCTGGTGGTGGAGGGCCTGCCGTGGCGCGCGCACCACGTGTCCGGCGCGGCCGCCGTGACGGTGGTGCTGACCAACGACATCCCCGCCTACCCGTAACCGGAGCCGCCTCGATGCTGATCCTCAACCAACGCCGCACCTGGGTACCGCTGCCTGGCCAGCCGGGCGTGCGGCTGCTGCTGAGCCCGCTGCCGGCGTCCCGGCGCGCGCTGCTGACCGAGCAATGCGTGGCGCTGCCCACGAAAAGCGGCAAGGACAAGAAGGGCGAGTTCTTCGACCAGTCCAAGTACTGCCAGCTGGTGGCCGCCGACTGCCTGCACGGCTGGGAGGGCGTGGTCGGCATCGATGATGCGGATAACCCGGTGCCGGTGCCCTTCAGCCCCGCAGCGCGTGCGCAGCTGATGGAGATCGACCCCGTGGCCGCGTTCGTCGTGAACGCGGTCACCGGGCTGAGCATTCACCTGCGCCAGGCGGAGGAAGACGCGGGAAACGACTCCGCGCGTGCGCCGGCTGGGTAAACGCCGGCGGCCCGCGCGCGCTGGAGATCCTGCGCGAGGTGAAGATGAAGCCGGGCAAGGCGGACCTGCCGCCGGCGCTGCGCTGGGAGGCCGAAATCTGGCAGTGGTTCTGGCGGCTGGCCGAGCCGACCCCGGCCGGCGCGATGCGCGTGCCGGGGCACGTGTGGCAGCACGCCTGCGACCGGCACGGCTGGTGCCCGGAAACCGCCTTCGGCCTGCTGCAGGTGGTGCAGGCCGAGCTGTGCAAGGCCAAGGCCGGGACGCCCGGTGACTGACACCGAGACCGCCGAGCTGGAGGCCTGGCTGGAATTCAACCAGCTCAACCGCGGCCACGCCGGCACCACGCTGGGCACGTACCGGGCGGCGGTGCGCCTGTGGGCAGAATGGTGCGCGGGCCAGCGGCTGCGGATGACGCATGCCACACCAGACCAGGTGCAGCGGTGGACCGGCATCGAGCTGCACAAGCGCGGCCTGAGCAGCGCCACGCGCCGCGTGTTCGTCAGCGCCCTGCGCGGCTGGTACCGGTGGCTGCTGCGCCGCAAGCTGATCACCGCCAATCCCTGCGAAGGGCTGCCCTACCCCAAGCTCGGCCGCAGCCTGCCGGTTCCGATGCCCGTGGCCGATGCCGAGAAGCTGCTGGCCGGCTGCGACCTGGACACGTTCGCCGGCGTGCGTGATATCGCCATCCTGGCCGTGCTGCTGGGCTGCGGCCCGCGCGTGAGCGGCCTCACCGCGATGAACGAGGGCGACCTGCTGTGGACCGAATCCGAGCAGGGCTTCGAGGAGCTGACGATCCGGCTACGGGAAAAGGGTGCGCACGAACGCTACGTGCCGGCGCCGGAGGAAACCCGGCTGCTGGTCCGTGCCTACCTCGGTCACCCCGAACTGGAGGAGATCGACCGCCGCCTGCCCGGCGGGGACCTGGTGCTGTGGTGCAACCAGCACAACAGCCACACGCTGGGCCCGGATCATCGCGGCGAGGCCCGCCGGCTCACCGCCTGGAGCGTGTGGCAGATGGTGAAGCGCCGGGGCGAAGCCGCCGGCATCGACGCCCGCTACCTGCACCCGCACGCCTTCCGGCATCTGTACGGCCAGGAGCTGGCCGAGGGCGACGTGAGCCTGCTGACGGCTCAGCGCCTGATGGGCCACACGGACCCGAAAAGCACCGCGATCTACAGCCACATCGCGTTCCGGAAGCTGCGCCAGGCCGCCCAGGAGGCCAACCCGATGCGGCGGATCAGGAGCCCGGCGAGCGGACTTGCGGCGGTGTTGCGGGGGAAATGACTCTGCCGTTCGTCGGTTGGTCCGTTGCAAAAGCATATATATGCGTTTATGATGGCTTCACGGTCACTGATGAGTGACCGCCGCCCCGGCGGAACCGGGATTCCTAGACAGGAGAAGCGTCATGAACACCATCTATCTCAGCTCGACCGAAGTGACCGCCCCGGATTTCGGCGGCTTCAACTTCTACGTCGAACACGGCCGCGAATTCGATGTTGATGCCTACGCCGAGGCCTACGGGCTGTCCGGCAGCGATATCGATCAGGACACGGTCAAGGGCGTGCACGACGCGGTGGCCCGCCTGAACCGTGGCAGCTGGCTGCTGGTATCGCACGAAGCCGCCTAAAACGAAGGCCTCCGGGGAAACCCGGAGGCTTTTTTATGGACAACGAGTCCCTGATCCACCTGCGCGTCCCCTCGGCACAGAAGGGCCGGTGGGTGCGCGCGTCCCGTGCCGCCGGACTTCGGCTGACGGATTGGATCACCCAGATCTTGGAAACCCACTTGATGAGCCATGCCCTGACGACGCTGCGCGTCCCCGATGACCTCGATTTTTCCGAGCTGAAGCTGTCACGAGACCCTGACGGCGCTGTGTCGTTCGATCAGGCGCCGATCGACCGTATCTGCGCGGCCAGCGGCATCGACTTGGCACTGTTCGCTGAAGCGGAAGGCAACCTCGGCGCGCTGATCGCCGCCTGGTATCGCGAGCACCTGAGCCGCGGCGGGGCACGCGATGCCGTGCAGGACGATCTGATCGCCGAGATCGCCGCTGAAGAGCGCCTCGGCCAGACCGTCAGCCTGCCACCGGGGCGCGCATGAGCCGGCCCCGCTCGCCAGCGTCGGTCAGTGCGGCGGAGCGCATGCGCGCGAGCCTGCAGCGGGCGGAGAGCGCCGGTGGCAAGCGGTTGCCCCCGGTCATGCTGAACGCCGCCGAACATGCCGCGCTGCGCATCCTGATCGCAGATGGGACATCGATGCGGGATGCGGTCGGTGCCGCGCTGCTGGCTGCAGCGGAGTCACGCGGAAAATAGTGGACACGTCTTCACAATTACTTCCGCGGGGCGTGAAGCGCTCGCCAACATCACGGACCGAGAATTTGAATCGTCGCGAATTGCAGGGGTGCCATAAGGTGCTCATGCTCGATATTCCGGAAGCGGCCGAGTGGGTCGGGGGCGTTTCTCCGCGCAGCTGACGTGAACATGACGTGCATCACGGACAGCCACGGCCGCGAGGTGCAGGCTTGTCGCACGGCCTGTCACGGAGAGACACCATGCTTGTTCTGACGCGGCGCCCCGGAGAATCGATCCGGATCGGTAGCACCATCGTGGTCCGCATCGGCCGGATCAGAGGCAACCAGGTGCAGGTCTCCATCGAGGCCCCGGATGCGGTCTGCATCACGCGGGAGGAGCTGATTCCGGCATCGACAATGGTCAGTGCACGGCATCAGTCGCCGTCGAATACGCGCTCCAGATAGCAGGTGCAGTGCCGGCAAGTACCAGGGGCCTGAGGCGGGTCCGCGTACCAGGATTCTGCTGTTCGTTCGACGCCCGCCAAGCTGGCACCGAGGGCACAGAGATTCTGCTGGGATGGAACAAACCGCAGCCTGATCGAGGCGTCGGCCGCGTACTCGACTTCTCGCTGTACTTGCAGTTGCCAGCAGCGTGTTCGGATTTCGTCCCAGGCAGGGAACTTCAGATCGAGGGCGAGCCACACCAGGCTGGCGAACGCTTCCATCCGTTCGTGTGTGCTGTGGCCTAGAAGGCCTTGCGCAATCGCTTGAGCCCGCGCGGCGTGCGCTTCTAGAAGCATGCTGCTAGCGCGGGCCTCATCAATCGCCGTTCTATCCATCACAACCGCACGCTCTCGATGCCTGCGCATCGCTGCCTGATGAGACTCCTCGCGCTCGATGTCGAGCCAAATCTCATACGCAGTGCCGTAGAGCAACCGCGTCAAGCCGTCTTCGCGGCTTTTGCATGGGGCGAAGCGCTCACCACATCGATTGCAGCGCGAGAACCCCTGTGGCCACTTGGATAGGTCTTGCCCGCATTTAGGGCAAGCGGGACGCTGGTCATCGGGCACGGCGTAGGGCGCGACGCACGCGACTAGACCGCTTTCCGATACCGATCGGGCCAAGGGAATAGGCAGCGGGTCAAGCAGCGCTGTCGGCGCGCTTGAGGATTTCGCGAAGAATTTCGGCGGCTGATGGCTGCCCCGAGACCGTGGGACGGAGGAAGTCACCCACTTTACTGACGACGCTGTTCCTCAACCGAACCCGAACCAACGTTGACTTTGCTTCAAGCAAGCGGCGCGCCATGGTGCGGGGAATTGCGAACCTCTGCGTCGATTCCCGCACGACCGAGACCGACCGTCCGGTGGACAGCACCTGCCCGTCTAGCTCAGTGGCGGTTCCCACGTCGATGCTCTGCAGGATTTCGCCGTCGACGTTCCATTCCAACTGCTCGATCGACACGTAGTCCGTGTAAGTCACGGTGGCGATCACGTCTGCGCCGCCAGCCCACTTGAAGCTAAGGTAGAAGCCCGGGCTGCACAGCAGTGCTTCGTTGGCGGTGCAGTACACGAACCCCTTTCCGCTCTGCACCACCCTGACCTTCGTGAACTGGTCGACCTCGTCGGTGACACCGCCCCACCCGGCATAGCCGGAAGTCGCAGAAGCGCAGCCCACGAGCGAAAGCGCCATCACAAACCCGATCGTGGATGTTTTGAAGCGCATGCCGCCCCCCGAAAAGCGAAGTTCTTGAAATTTTTCACCGCCGAGCGCATCGTACTTGCACTGCATCTCTAGCGTCACCCGCACACGAAAGGCTTGCGGTTTTTTTGTGCCCGTCGTCACAGAACGGGTAGGCTTTCTATGGCGGGACGATAGGCCCTAATACAAGACCCGCGAGGGGAATAAGGCCAGCCGTCTAGAGCGGCAGTTGAGTCCCGCCTTCCTCGACCTGAAGGCGGACTACTGAACCTCTAGGAGTCCGTCATGAAATCAAAGCGCGCTTCCGCTGCGCCCGTTGTAAGTGCTGCATCCGCCCGCCCGCTCACGGTGGTGCTGGCCGACACCGAGCACGACTTGTTCCGCCTGATCGGCTATTGCGATGCGGTGCAGGCCCTGACCGACGCCGCCGGTGATGACGGCCGCGTGTTCGACTACCTCACACCCTGGGGGCTGCGTATGCTGTTCGAGCCCATCGTGGCGAACCTGACCACGATTCGGCAGCGCCTTGAGCAAGTGGCCTCGCCGGGCTGACAGCCCCAGCCGCGCCGCGCATACTCGAGCCATCAGGCATAACGCCACGTTGCGAAAGCCGCAGTCCCTACCCGGGGGCTGCGGCTTTTTTCGTTGTGGCGGCCTGAAAGCCACCAGGGCAGCAGCCGATGACCAACCAGATCCGTATCACCCTCGGCCTGCAGGGGCAGCAGCAGGTGGCCGCCGGGCTCAAGCAAACGGCCCAAGACACCACCGCACTCGGCACCGCCGCTGCCGGCATCTCGGCCGAGCTGGTCAGCGTGACCAACCAGCTGCGCGCGATGGGCGCTGCGGCGGCGCTGGCCAGCCAGCAGTTCGCCCAGGTACGCCTTGAGCAGGCAGGGCTGGCCACCACAGCCGGCAGCCTGGGGCAACGCTTGCGGCAGCAGAACGTGGAGACGGCCGCGCTGACCAGCAGCAACATAGGCTTGAGCGGGGCGCTGGGCGGCGTCGCCGGCGCGGCGCGCGTTGCGGTGCCCGCGCTGGCGGCGATGAAACTGCTGAGCCTGGCCGGTGACGCGGTGGAAGCCGCCGCCCGTTACCAGGTCTATGCCGAACGCATCGAGCTGGTCAGCGGCAATGCTGCCCGGGCGCAGGAACGGCTGGCCTTTCTGCGCGCAGAGACGGACCGGCTCGGCACGTCATTGCTGGAAGGCAGCGACAACTTCTCGGTGTTGCTGAGCGGCACCGGCGACCTGAGCGATGCCACGCGGAACAACATCTTCAGCGTGCTCACTCAAGCCGGAGAGCGGTACAAGCTCACGCAGGAGCAGAACAGCCAGAACTTCGAGCAGCTGGTGCGGCTGTCGGGGAAAGCGAAGATCACGCTTGACGATCTCGGCGGCGCCCTGGGCAAGAACCTGCCGATGGCCCTGGACGTGACGGCGCGCGGCCTCGGGGTTTCAAGCTCCGAACTCCGGCGGATGATCTCGCAGGGCGAGGTCGCAGGCCGCGACATCCTGCCGGCGATCGCCACCGGATTCTCCGAGGCGTTCGGCCTGGGGCCGCAGCGGGAAATCACCACTGCGCGTTCCGAAGTGCAACGGCTGAACAACGAGCTGTTGCAGGTCGCCACGGCACTCAGCCAGCCCGTGTCTACCGCGTTCACGGAGGGATCGGGGACGGTGGCGGGCTACTTCGCCAACCTGATCAAGTTCGGCCGCACGGGAGACAAGGCAGACGCGCTGCTGGCAGGCACCGCGCCGATTTCGGATTTCGCGATTGGCACCGTGAACACGGTGCTGGGCACGTCATTGCCGACTACCAGCGACGGCATCCGTGGTGCCAATGCCGCGCGTGACTACGTTCTGGCCAACCCGTTCCGCCCTGCCCTCTACGACCCCAGCGCACCGCGCAGCAGGCCGTTCTACGGCCCTGGGCAGCCGGCTTTCGGCCTTGTGGGAGAGAACCTGCTTAGCTTCGGCCAGCCCAGTGCGGAAGAACGCGCCAAGGCGCAGCGCAAGGCCGATGCCGAACACGCGGCGGCGCTGCGCGAGCAGGAGCGCATCACGGCCGCGCTGACGCGCGAGGCCGAGCAAGCCCTGCAGGCCGACCTGCGGCGCGAGGAGACGCTGCGAGAGCGCGTGGCGGACGTGCGCATCGAGGCGGAGCTGATTGCCGAGCAGCTACGCACCGGCAAGGCCATCACCGGCGCCGCGCGAGAGCTGTTCGTGCTGCAGCGGCAGGCAGCAGACCCGGCCACGGGACAGCTGCGAACGGAGCTGGCCAAGCTCGCCGCACTTGAAC
>JAANSK020264705.1:0-12072 GCA_011763485.2 Isoetes engelmannii
CATCAAGAATGTTTGCCACATGGCAATAGAGGATTGGCTCAGATGCAAGAATCCTGACCCAGTTTGCTTGACGTGATTATACTGCCCATGAAACGACCAGCCAATCCGATTCTTTTGCATTCTTTTTGCCCTCAGAAGAGCTTTATTAGGAATAGCTTTTTAAGAAAAAGTTGTATGATTGAAATACGTGAATCCTTCCTAACGCATTCAACCCACCCACAGAACCAAATTTTTTCCTTTTACCTGCCGTCAATGCCTTTGCTTGACCTGCATTTGAAAAGCTGGGAGCTCTAGTCAGGATTGAGAGCAAACTGTATTATCCCTATAGAAATAGAAAACACATGTGGAAAGAATTAATGAAATAAGCTACCTGCTTCCAAATTGATCAGCAGAAAAAATTTGCAAGAATTTGCAGTTCTATCTGGTCTGGCAGCTAAGTCAAAGTTGCACTGTCTATGCGGCCTATTGTTTAAAATGCAGAAATGTTAAGTATAAGAGAATGGTAATTTCCCTTTGCATTCCAACAGGGTCAACATGGTAGTTTCCGACGTGGAAGCAAGATCGACTCCATTCTGCCGTGCAGAATGTTAGGTAAAAGGGCAGAATGATGGGTAAAAGGACAGAATGCAGGGTAAAATAGGCAGAACGTGTGGGTAAAAGGTGGAACGTGTGGTAAAATTAAAGATGAAAAGAAGTAAAAAACGTACCTGACATTCCTTGAAAAGAAAGGTGGACACGTGACAAGATGCTATAGGCGGATAGGGCAGAATGGAGTCGATCTTGCTTTTACGTATATGTAAGATTCAAATCAATACCTTATTCACTCCAGACTTTTATGCGACCGTGCGAAGAGAAAGTTTGAGTTCTATAGAGCTTACATTATGTAGCCCTAATACAAAGGATCCGCATAAATGAATGACTCAAATGAAGCAATTTAGCATGCAAGTAGTGACCATATTTGCAACTTCCAGTGTCTTCTTAACATGTTCCACGTAGAGATACCATGGTTTGCATCACAGACAGTATAGACACGTGGTACTTTTTGCACCCCTACTAACAGGCTACAACATTTCAAAACCGCTGATCCGTATCTAAAATATTGTGTGTTCCAAACTATTGTTGAATAAGTCAGCAATCCTAGGAGATGTCAGGCAACTCAAAAATATGCCTACAACAATTTACAAACACCACAAAAATATGTCATGTTCACATTCATATAAATGTTATGGTTGTGCGTGGTTGAAGCGCACTTCCTATATACATCAAAAGTTAACTGTCCTAGCTTTTGCTTGTTTATCCATAGTAAACAAATAACCAGGCCTGCTTCTCATTCTACTAAGTTTTCTAAAGTTTCACTTTCTATTATATTGTGATACACAGTCTTGCAGAGAATTTCTTGCTCTATTTTACCACATCAATTAGAAATATAACTGCATGCTTTACATCATGCATGCCACCGTTGAGAGCCAACTTGCTTTTCTGTGTCTTATTTCTCTGACTGCTTGATTCGTATAATTATTGCCTTGCAGATGATGGAAATACAGCTCTATGCATCACACAACCTGATATAACATGACCACGACACTCAATATCTACAATTCCCACATGCAGTTTTTTCAACAGTTCAAGCATTCAAACAATAAGCACCCATCAAGGTCATGTTGGCAGTGAACTTAGTTAAAACAAGAGCTCAGAGAGCTTGTTCAAAGCGAAATGGATAGGCCCCAAGTAATTTGGGCCAGAAAATGACCAAATATAAGCATTTATCTCAAAGTTCTTCAATCTAAACACCATAGCAAAATACAACATCATATCCAGGCAGTCCCTAATTGCTGCATATCTATGGACAAACCAATTGACCAATGCAACTAGGCTGATGATTGTCTTAGAAAGTAGTACGTAGCTTGCTTGAAATTAACGATTGCAGGGAAGGATCTGAGAGCATAATTGCAAAGTCCTCCAGGTCCATGCAGACAAATGTAATGCACTGGACAGCTTTAACATGGAATTTCCAATGTTAATGGCTCTAGGAACACGAGCAAACTGGCTGCCGTTCTCATTCTATCAACGCATGCTCAGGATTTACAAGAAAACTATCCCAAGAGCAAATGATTGTCCTACAAAGTGCAGGACTTAGCCTGCTTGAAATTAATGTCTGCATCAAATACTTTGCTTAGAAACATTTTTCATTGTGAACTTGTGCTTAGTGTTGGATATCCGAAACAAGAATTATCAAGCATACCTAAGATTTCCTATTTCGACAGGAACGTCCAAACCAAAAGAGTTTCTGAAAATTGTCCACATCTTTCAAGATGCAACTCCCTGAGAGAAGGCTTTAGTAGGAAAGGAATACAATTGTCATCCAAACACCCACAATCAAGGTCCAGGCTATGTAAGGATGCATTGGAAAACAGAAGTTGCTCCAATAATTTATTGTCTGGCAAAACGTCATGTGCAAAACCACAACATGGGTAGTAAATACTTGTTCTTTCTCAGCAAAAGTTTATCTTTGACAACAACAAAATTCAATACTGATAAAAACGTGCAAAATATGATGCTTATTATGTGCCGAGCAAGAAAACGGCAAAACCCTAGTTAAAATCCAGCAAGTTCTAGAAGAAAGGGCCAATTTCAACATATTTGTGTGACATTGACAGTAATAGGTCTTAAAAGTAGTCACCCTAAGAGGCTTCGAACATGAGAAGAAAATCTGACTGTTATTCATTTTCAGAGTGGTTTATCATTTCATAGAACTCTGCATACTTATTTGATTGACCATTTTGGTACTGCCATTGCATCTGATCTGCAATACTTTATCCTCTTGCCTAAGAAGAAGAAAAACTAAGAAATCGATAACTTTTAACTTCTCAAAGGACGAAGGGTTATGTTAAAATAGGCAACATTCTAATTCACACGCCATTCAAATTTAAAGCATAGATGCACTTACTTACCTCTATATCAAAGGATGGAAGGAACTACAACGTTTGTGAAACAACCGAATTGAGGAGACTGCACGATGCAGATGCTAATGTAAGAGCTTAGTTTCCAAAGTAGAAATAAAACAAAAGCGTGGAATCAATCATTATAGTTGGAGAAAAAAACCGTACCGAGTAGATATTTCATGCAATGTGCCGTTGCACTGAAGTTTGAAGAAGAAAAATCATTCACGAAAATGCTGAAGAAGAAATTCCTCCGACAGAAAGTCTGCTCGATGGTGTTCTCCAAGTATTTTCTGGAGTTTTTGTAATTTTCCTATCCGTCGATGCAAAAATTATTGGATTTAAGGGTGAAGATTAATTTCGGGTGATGTGTCAGGCCACGTGTATAGGCTAGAATTGCAGGAAATTGGGCACCTCGGGTTAGACAACCCTGCCAAAAAATCGAATAGAAAAAATAATCATGTTAGCTTGTTGGTTGTATTGGTTAAAAAACTATATTCAAGTATTTTTGTAGAGATTTAAGTCCTTGTATCTTATATTCCAAAACCCTAGGCGCAACCATAGTTCATATTTTAAAATCATAGGTGCCCCCAATAAAAAATGGCCATAATTCAAATGAAAAACATCCAGAGGCCCCAACATACACTCTGGGTTATAGGATGAACGGATCTGAGGACCAAAGTATTCCAAAGAACACCATATTAGAATATGCACCACAATAACACGTAGATTGTATTATTGGACATTAATAGTGGATTCAAACGCATGCCGCTGCCACAAATTTCTTGTGTTGTGATGAAAGATATTTTTTCTTCTTGACGTATGAGAAGATTGGGGAACGTAGATGTTGTGGTTAAAATTGCTTGGTTTAAGTGCATCAAACCTAAGTTTGATGGGGTTTGTGCATTACAGATTTCCATTTGCAAAGTAAGGTTATGATCTCAAAATTCATTTGGAGGCTTCTCTTCAATCAAAATGATTCTTCTGAGTTGCGTCTTATCATACAGGTTCTTCACCATTGTACCTCTTTTGTTAAAGACAAACTTAAACATGTTCTTAAATGGGATATCTTCTATGATTTGTGGTCTTATTGTAATGCTTATGCTTCTCCCTTCTTAAAAGGCTTGTTAGAATCCTTGCAACGCAATCAAACTGTTATTCCATATCACACGGCCGCTTATTCACCACTTTGTTTTACTGTGCATCCATTGACTCAGTGACATTGAAAATTGGTTGGAGTCTTCACAATTGCAGCTTGATATGACTCAAGCCATTTGTTGGCATGGGAGGCGGTTGGTTAAAGTTTTAATTGGGGCAATGGGATAGAGCTCTTTGGCAAAAAGTTGCTAACTCGCTACAACCTAATTGCCATGCCACAACAATAAGATATTTTGTTGTGGGTTTGTCACCAAGAGGTTAAGGATAGACTTGTAAACTCTATGTAGGAGCTGCTTGTTGATGTTTTTTTTTTCTTTTCTTGAGGGAAGGGAACTTTTATTTACTTAACAAGAAAGAGTACAAAAGAGAAAATAGTTCTTGTCAAGGGGAACTTACCATTGACAATGAAGTATAAAATACTATGCCTACTAAAGATAAAAACAGTTTTTGCCACAGTGGTGTCCAAAAATAAAACAGCTCTGGAATTATTGAACAACCGAACTGTGAATCTGTCATAGGTACTGATGTCAATTCTGGCAGTACTCCAAGCAAGACAAAACAAAATTGTGGTATGTACAAAAGATAGCCTCTCAACTGAACCAAAACTGTGAAGGAAGAAACATAAGCCGCAATGCGTCCTTCTTGTTCTTGTTTTTGTTCTTGTGGTCGCATGTCCTTGGGACGCTGCCTTTGTGGTGCGACATTAAAATATTCTTCCTTCCTTCCTTCCTTCCTTCCTTCCTTCCTTGAAGAGGATAAAATGAAACCAAAAGTATCTGTGTCTTCAATGTGGATACAGATGTGATCATCCATGAGAGCACCAACGCCAAACTCCAACAGAGCAGGTAAGAAAAGCCATGGATTGTCAAAAAAGGCATGAAGGTAAGCAATGAGCCAAAGCCAGTGGAAATTAACATTACGTAGTGCACTCATCCCTTCAACCACAAACCAACCAAGATGGAAATGATAATTGTTTTTCAAGATCATAGACTGAGTAGGTTACATGAAATTGCTGAAGGAAAAGAGCAGAATGTCTAATGTCCAAGCCTGGTAGCCATCCAGTAAAATAGTCTTAAGATTAAATATGACTGCATGCAGATTTGGAGGAGGGGAATGCCAACATAGAATGGCAAATTGTACCCAGGCTTGTTGATGTTGATATTCTTCTTACTTCTAATAAGTGGTACCGTCAACTCCTTCTCCTCAATGGAAGAAGTTGTAGACTTGGCCATGGAATAAGCTACTTTATCCTAAATAGCAGTACTTTGGGGTGGCAGATTATTCGTAGGTGTTTCCGGGTTAATATGCTTGTCCACTGACCTTAGAGTGTTAGATCTGTGCCCTTATGCAAGCAGGGAAATGAGACCATTGACAATTGCTTCTTCCTGCGTAGTCATCTATACATGTATGGGATTTGTTGTTTTCCCCTTTGCAGGTCTCACTAACAAGTCAATAAGTGCTTTTCGCAATTTACCCCAATACCTGGATGAAATTACAAGCGAGGCATCAGATTGGTCACTTTGGACTATCTGGAAAAGAAGAAGACTGGTAGTCTTCAAAGGTTTGGATATGGCAGACGACCGTGTTCTTCGATATGCTCAAGGTAGCTGCTAAGGCTTTTTATTGTTTTTCACTTGCTCCTTGCAAGAGGTGCTTGATCTTTGAGGTATATTTGGATGTGTGTTATGCATAGGTAGGTTACTTCATTTTGGGGGGTCGAACGCGATCCGCCATTGTCGGCTTAGTTATCCTCATCAAGCCACTTACCGTCGTTCCCCCTCATCCCGCACTGCCGAGATGGAGCTTAATGTCGGTTAGGGCGATCTCCCACACGGATTAGAGACCGATAGGGGTTCTTCTTCTTGGGGCTTAGTAGGAATAGTATTACTCTATGTTGTATAGCACGTGTGGGTCCACGCCCTGAGAGAAAATTCGTAATGAAGAAACTTAATCCGACAAAGAATGGAGGCCTAGGACTACTTGATGTTGGCTAGCAATTTGTCAAAGACACACATGCCCACCAATTTCATGATAGAAGACTCCATTGTGGTTTGCCAAAACATATCATACTATGCCTACCCTTTTTTTTTAATTCATGGGTACCGGCGTTTGACCATATGAACTATTGAATATTATAGTGTATGCATATTTGCCGTCTTCACAAAAGTATACTGTATTGAATATGCGTGGAGTTCTTGCAGTTCTTCCTGCAGTTCGGCGTAGAGTATTTCTCGCCAGAGCACGGCTGCGAGGAGCAGCCTCATTCTTGGTCGGGGGTTCTTGAGTTGTGGAGCCGCAGCGCCTGAAGAACAGAGTCGGCAAGAAGGTTTGCAAAGAAGAGGCCGGTTTTGGTTTGCAGGGTTTTGAACCAGCTATTTTCCTATTGCTCGATTTGATTTTCCTGTTTAGTAAGAGCAACTTCAAATTTGTGGGCGTTTCAAGCTAGTCTGCCTGCTGTAAGAGCAGTAGCGATGGCATCAAGCCTTTGCGCATCTTCACATTTGATCCATTTTCAGCATAGCTTCTCCAATTCCGGCAGCCGTAGAAGCTCAGATTTGTCTAGCCAAATTGGGCTATCACGTTACCGCAGAAAAACACAGCGATTGCATGGGTTACATAACAGATGCAGACATGTGTGTATGAGCAAAGCAGGGGAACCTTCCAATGCCTCTAACAGCAAGCAGGTAAAATCATAGTTATATTAACAATGGCAACAATAAAGTTAAGACTGACGTGTTTTGTGCAGATAATTTATGATCCTTTGAGGCGCGTTGAGGAGCTTACTAATGAGCTGCAAAGTAATGAAAAAATGCCTATGTCAAAACTTAACCTCTTTTCGCCTTCGAAGGTAACCAATTTAACCTCTTTTAACCTTCAAAAGTAATCAATCTTGAAGTGTATAAGTTCTGGGTGTCTTTATAATGATATTCGTAAATGTTTTGCACAGATCAATGTCTTCCTAAGGATAACAAACAAGCGGCCAGATGGGTACCATGAGCTTGCATCATTGTTCCATGTACATTACCATACAACTGCATAATTTAAAGCAAAAGTTTGATTCCATATAGAGGAATGATTCTGCTATCCATTTTCCACCTAGGTTATCAGCTTGGGTGACATGATCAAGTTTTCTATTTCTCCTTCTACCACAAAGGATTCGCTCACAACTAACACATCAGGAGTGCCTCTTGATGATAAAAATCTGGTAAGTTTTTGTTACACATCTGTATTTACTTTTTCAGCAATTTGCGTTGCGATTGAGTTGCATTTACACTACTAGCTGATTTTTATTAAATAACAACCTTTTGTACATTGGTGCACCAAATATGTACCATCAGAGAAGCAATTTTAATGTTAGGGACACATTACCTTTATTGAGCCACATCCACCTTTACCTTGCTCCTTCAGAGAGAAATCAGATAGGTGTGCACGAAGATACTATATTCATTGATTTTCCACCAAACTTAAAGGATTCTATTGAAGATTTAGTGTGCTGTATATCATAACAGCTATTTCTGACATTTGCTGTAACAAGGAATCAAGCCCATGTCAAAGGCCATTACTGTGCTTAAACCTCAAGAATGGTTGCCATTGATCCATTAAACCTATCCAGAGGTCTTACTCTTGCACACTACCTTTTGATACAATTTCTAATAGCTCATTTCGTTTTAAGAAAAAATGAGCTTTTGTAGATAGATACTAGAAAATTTCCATTTAGATCCTTTCAAAATTCCTGGTAGAAGCCCATCTTGAATGGAATTGTATATGCTTTAGAGACACGCTCTAATGGTTGAAACATTCGTTGTCTGCACAGTGTAAGAATGCCAACCTGGGGCCCCTTTTAGAAACAGACTACCCATTACAACTGTTGAGGGCTCCCTAACCTTTTGGTAACACGAACAATCCGTCTGGAAGTGTCTTAAGTTAATAAAATTATAATATTTGCAGATTATTAATCTAAGGCTCATATGTACATGGGCTGTTGTGTATGAGCTTGGAGACCCTTTTATCCATGTTAGTGTCATATAGGGATAGGAGGGACATGGTTGCTAAAACTCTTGTTGGCTTCTGGGGTTAAAGACTATCCTGTTAAGATCTTTATTTCTTTTCCGTGTTGTTAGTAAATAAAAACTAATTACGTTGCCCTTTTGCATATTAAAAGAGCTACAGAACAAAGTAGCATATCTTCAAGATATAGTCACATCTTTGAAATTTTAATTATGTGCTGCTACTGCAGATTATAAAAGCACTTAATCTCTACAGAAAGAAGACCGGTTACAATAAACATTTTTGGGTAAGCGTTTCTTATACCGTATTAGAAAGATATTCATATTTCAGATCTGTAGGACAATTACCTTGCTAAAAGAAATTTGACAGAGGAAATTTTGCAAGTTTGGTTAGCACGACTTACAGGGGAATCATTATCACATGCTTCAAAGTACCCCTATGTATTAGATGATTATGGTTTTAAGGGGATTCCATATCAATTCTAGGCATTGGCTTTGCAGATACATTTGGATAAACGAGTCCCTACAGGTGCAGGCCTTGGAGGTGGAAGTGGCAATGCTGCGACAGCCTTGTGGGCAGTAAATCAATTCAATAATTGTTCTGCTAGTGAAAGTGACCTTCAAGAATGGTCTGAGGAGATTGGTTCCGACATACCGTTCTTCTTCTCTCATGGTTGTGCTTACTGTACTGGCAAAGGAGAGGTGCAAGATTTTGAAGCCTTCTGTAAGAAATGACTTTTTTTATTATGTTCCTGATCTAATGAAGTTTGTTACATAGATTGTGAAGGATATAGACTCGCCATTTCCTATTCAGACACCTATGGTGTTGATCAAACCAAGGGAGCAATGTCCTACCGCTGAAGTTTACAAAGTACATAACTTATTAGCTCTTTCCCGAAATGCCAATTTCACTTGCATGTGCATACCTTGATAGTTTTTTCTTTTTGATAGCATTTCAAACTCGATGAAAGCAGCTCAATGGAGCCAGAAAAACTCTTGGCGGATATTTTACAACATGGAATATTACAAGCTTCTTGTGTAAACGACCTTGGTGGGTTGTCAACATATATTTGAAATTTATTGTCAGGTTTAAAACCTAAATCATGAATTAAGACTTGTTCTTGTCCCCAGAGGCTCCTGCATTTGAAGTGGTACCCTCGCTGGAGATTCTTAAAAAAAGAATAGAAGCAGCAGGCAGAGGTCGTTATCAAGCTGTATTTATGTCTGGAAGGTTAATTATCTCTCCCCAGAAAGTATCTTGATTGGACCAGAATAACGACTTTTGCAATAATTTCAGCAAACTGAAATTAGATTAATTACAGTTCTTAGATAATATATTAGCCCATATTGTTAGCCTATTTAATTCAAAAATGGTACTAATGGTGTTATTATTATTGTCCTTGACACAGTGGCAGCACGATTGTTGGCATTGGAGATGCAGAAGCTCCTCAATTCCTATATGATGAAGATGGATATGAAGATGTTTTTATTGCAGGTAGGACTATCCTACCTTCAGCAAAGTTTGAGTTCAATTAACGATTGTTCCCGTGTATGCAGAGGCCCAGTTTTTGACGCGGAACCAAAACGAATGGTATCAAGAACCAACATCACAGGTGACAACGCAATTTGGGGATAAGTACAGCGCAAGTGTGAATGAGACCTTTGTATGATCTGGAACAAAGGAAAAAGACTAGAAGCAAAGTAATAGAGAAAGATCAATAATCAATGGCACATGAGCCTAGAGTTTAAAAGCACAATGTCTATACATTTAAACTAACATGCTGAAAACAATACACAGCAACTTCACATGAAACGAGACAAATCTGCAAATCGATAGTCGCAATAGACACACCCTGATCCGTGAGCGGTGAATCCATGAATAACTTGGTCCCAGAAATATAAAAACATGTCCCCCAACAAGAATGCCTTGGGTTTACATGTTGAATCCTTTGGTCAAATGCGCCAAAATATACATACACAGTTTTATGCAATGCTACAGTTCCTTCTGCAATCTTATGCAATGCTATAGTTCCTTCTGCAATCTGCCGTTCTCCAAATAATCTGCATGCCATGTCTATTTACTAGTGTAGATGGAGACCTTCGTCCATATAAAACACACTAATGCAACAAGCCTTGCAACAAATCTCTTGGACATATTATCGAAAGAAGTAGGAAAGCAACCTACATTTGAAGAAATGATTTTACCTCATCAATGCTGCAGTTTGAAGCATGTATATGTTCTGAAAGACAAGTCATATGATCTACTCAGATACCATGAAAACTTCAATACTTGATTCAAAACGGAGGGTTTGGATCTGTTGGATATACCAACGACCGTTTATCAGTGGTAAATTTTTTCTACTCCTTATGCTATTGAGATTGAATATTCTGGGGTCTTCATTGCCTAGTGAAGAATTTATGGCCTCTAATATCACATGCCACGGTCTTTTATTGCTACTGAGGATTCAGTTAATTCAACATTTTCTAGTGAGGATACAGACTCAAACTCTGGACCTATATTTGATGATGTGGGTGTAGTGAAAGATTATCTAGATTCAGTTGCAGGGACAGGTTCAAGCTCAAGAAAACCTAAAGTAATAAATGCTGCAGTTTCTGTTGTGTTCTTTGTCTGGTGGAGGTCTTATTTTATTTCGCTAGGAGGAGAAATCTTAGAAAGTTACTAAAGAATGAACCAGAAAATATTGCATCAAAATCATCAAAAATTGTTTGAATCATCTGATGCAATGCACGGCACTTTATCGGAGACTGCTGGAACGATGAATCTGCCACAGATGGCGGATAACGGGTGAAAAAAGATGGCGGATAACGGGTGCCGACAATAAAATGATTTCAGGGTAATTTGGCAACGGCGGGATAGATAGACGGCGGGCAAAACAGGTTGCGGCATCTTGCTTAGGTGGTATTTATTATTTAGCTTCGGTAACAAAGCCGAGCTTTATTCAGTAAAAAAATTAGAGAAAATAATAGAATTGAATGTACTAGGCATGTTACCTCGGATAACAAGCCTGCCTAGTTTGAGAACATATTTATCTTGAGATAAATAAGAAAACTTTGTTTTTTTCTCCTTTTCTCCATTTTTTTTTTTTTTTTTTCCTGAATAAAGCTGAGTTTTGTTTCGGAAGCAGCATTAGAAAGAAAAGAACATGAAGAACGAGGATGGTCCGAGGTTGTGGGGAAAACTAAAGTAGGTGGTGGCCTACTTTGGTTGGTGGCATCTATTTGGTTTTCCCCATGGCCTGGGGCCATCTTAATATTATCCTCAACGTCCGAATCGGCGAATTTAGGTTGCACTTTTACCAGGTCTGTTTCTTCCTTTTTCTTTTTTTGTGTCTTCATATTGTTGCATGCAACCTTAACCTTAAAGGCCATATTTAGTATGGATTCCCGAACCAGCTGTGTAGCTCTAGAAACAATGGAAGTTCTTGAGCTTTTTCTATATGTTCTTTTCCTTTTAATGCGGCTTTCAATAGAAATGAGAAAAAAGCAGGGGAAGAAACAGAGTTTCCAGCTTATAAATCTGTAAATAGGTATATAGGAACAGATTTATCGCTGGAGAACTAAATAGGTTGCATCTATTTGGTTTTCCCCATGACCTGGGGCCATCTTAGTATCATCCTCAACCAACCTCTGTGTTTGGGGTCTGGGTCCAGGAACTGCTGAGAGGCAGAACCCTGTGAGGACTATGGCGCCAAATAGCAGCTCCTGTCGAAGAGTTGTCACGCGGGTTTTGATGAAAAAGCGAAAAAAGGAAAGCGGAAAGAAAACGCCAAGACAAAATTGGGTCAATCGGCGAAACCGCTTTATTGATGAAATGGGCACAACTGTGCTACAAACAGGTTCGCAACTAAGGCGGAGCACTGGAACAAGAAACAACCTCAAAATGGGCTAACTTGTCTAAACTACTAGCCCTCAAAACATTGTATATATAGTACAGTGGCCTCAGGCCC
>JAANSK020264716.1:0-21806 GCA_011763485.2 Isoetes engelmannii
CATCTTGTTTTTCCTGTTTTTGGACTTAACATAAATTTTTTTATTTTTATTTTTTTTTGCATGTGCTAGGTTATTAAAAGGGTAATCTCTTTATTCACGAGGGAAGTTAAATAGGATTTTTTTCTTTTATGCATACCTCAATACTTGCCTTGGTCATTGAACCATCATGGATTGTTCCATTTCGTTTCCCCGCGTCATAGTTTGTAGGGGTTCTCTTATGGCTATTTTCACATCTTGACAAGGACTTGCATAAACTTCTAGCTTATTCAGATAGAATTTGCATTTAGTTCATACACCCACATTTGACATCGTAATTCTTGCATTAGTGGGAGGGCAATCAACACACATATCTAGAGTTGTTTCCTTAGCGCTTGTTTACTCTATAGTAGAACCTTGGTTAGAAAGCTTTTGTGACGGTCCCCAATCCTTTACGATGCTCCCATCGTATAGATACGGGAAATCCACCTTCCCAGTAGCACAACTATTGGGTTGGGCCCTCCGTCTAACCCGGACCACTTGTGATGGCCCAAGTGTCGGAGTGAAGGACACGGAGGTGTCATTGGTCCCATTCCTCCACTGGGATATCCTATACGGCAGAAGCGTACATACAGGTTAGCACAAGCCACAATACATTTAAATAATATGCCACCTCAAGGGGTGGCCCCTCCATCATCAATACGAACATGAACATACATCGAATAACGTTCAGAATGCATCATAAATGAAGGCTCTACCCAGGGCTCAGACTCAATGGGATCGACTGATGGTCAGGGTCTCATGATAACAACAGACGGAATCATGACAATGGCATTGGCTGGCTTAGAACATTGGCTAGGGTAGTCCGCTCCATCCACCTCTTCTGTGCATACTTTGCAGATAGGCTGAGTCATGCTATAATGTGATTGTAGCCTTCCGGAGACGTAGATCCCATGGAGTCACCCTATGAGACCTACTTCAGGTTGTATCTCCCCGGTCCGATGAGGTAAAAAAGGGACGAGTCCCCTCCAAGATCACAATGGTTCCACGTGTGGCTAGGGAATGTGGCCCCCTTAGGGCGAACCACACCCGTACCTGACTTAACCCCCCAAAATCCATAGGTCGAGCGCACCCGCACCTATCGAGTCCATCTGACCCAGGGGATGTCAGACCCATACCCGGCCCACACTCAGTGACGGGGTATAAGCCTAGCACACCAAAACGGTAGCCAACCCTGGTTGGGTCCCGTATCCACTTCACCATTCGCCCCTTACATGATGTTCAATCACATAATAACACCTACAACCCGGTGGGCTCTATGCACAGACCGCATTTATTGAGATTTACGAGATTCTAGCTAGAAGCATCTACTACAATTTTAGAGGCTCTTTTAGGCCTCTACCCTCCCTTATCCATAAGCAAAGAAAACCATTAATCTATTCATAACCTCAATTGCTCAAAACATAAGAACTAATCATCCATCTAGAAACCAAGGATCAGATCCTAGCTAGAAATACAAGCTATCTAGCCTACTAACCGATATCCTCGCTAGAACCGTTAGCTGGAAGAGTCTCCATCTTCTTGGCGAGTAGGACTGCTCCTCCTCCTCCTCCAAGCTTCCCCAAATCGATTTGGGGCAAATTGGGATGAAGCCCCAATTTGATTAGGTCTATAATTGGCAGGTTTTCCTGGCCCAATCGAATTGGACCAAGTGTCAATTAAAAATTAGTTATTATTAGTTAATTTAGTATTTTAGCCCTTTTTAATGCTAATTAAATTAAGTGAAACCCTAAATTCGAATTGGGGTTTAGGGTTAGGTTTCCCCATTAATCATTAATGAATTAACATAGCTAGTGTTAATATAACTTAAGTTAACGTAATGTACCCCATAAGGTATGGTGACAACTCGTGACTTGCCATATATTATACATTACTTGTATCTATATAAGGCGTATAATAGACGGGAACGTCGCAATCATGATGAAAATAAAACATGAAGAAAGCAAGAACGAGACATGAACCGTGAGATTTTGGCTTTCCTTAAGCTCCCTGCCACTAAAGAAAATAAAAGCAAGAAAGCGAGATCAAGTAATCTTTTGGCTTACTCAATAAACATACAAAATGGAAAGCTCAAGGAAACTTACATCTTGCTCTTCCGCTACCGCTGGGGCCCACCACTCAAAAGACTCAAATCCAAGGCCGGTAAGAAACATACTTGAAACACTCATTTTGTAACACTATCATTCTTTTAATACATTTTTGACTCAGTTCTTCGAAAAAAAAAAAAGGGGGTACTTGAAATTTAAGAAGGAGAGAAGAATTTAGGAACTGAATGGAAACCTTATATAGTTTCTATATTGCTTGTTCCTTACTAGAAAGACATTTTGTCATACAATCTTACACATGTGCCACAAGATCTGCCACAATGATTCAAAGTTCTTTCAGAGGTTTAAATTTCAGAGGTTTAAATTAGCTTATTTTAACTTTCAGAGGAAACTGAATGTAGTTTCATACAAAACTTCATATAGTTTCCAAATTGAAACCACATTAAGTTTCTTTTCTTGGGGGGGATAACCCCAATCGGGCATAGATAAATTCATCGCAAATTGAAGGTGAGGTTGGCAAACTATATATGTAAAACGACTCGAGGCTGGCACCAACTTACAACTACTTGTAACTGCATAAAAGTAATTGAGCGGCATAATAAAAATGATAACCAAAAGATTAAAAACAACTAGACATGAGCCACTAATGAATGAATATTTATTGAAGATGTAAGCACGTGCTTGTGATGCAAGTTACCCAAAGGGGAAAAAAAAAACGTCAATCTAGAACTTTGCAAAGTGATGTACCACATCGAGGAATGTCTATGGGAATTTCAAATATTTGAATTCGATAAACATACTGTAATGTGATGGTCAAACTTCATCAACTAAAATATATTAAGCGTGGCTACTTAAAGCATGTTGGCCCCCTTGTTTATGCCCTAATTGAAGCCATTGACAACTCGTTTTGCCAGACCATTCTCAACATTAGTGGTTTTGCTTGTTCAACTAGTCTCACTCCGAGAAAAAAATTGACTCAATTGCTCATCCCTAGTACATGTTAATATTATATCCTGCTCGAGGTTGGCATTTCACCACGTGTGATACTGCAGACAATTGATGTCTATGTTTTTTATAAGCAACAAATGTACATGGTCCTCAAAAACTAGAGCAAACAGTTGAAGTCTCAGTTGAAGTCTTAGATGGTCCCGAAATACTGTTGCGAGCAGATGATGGCTCGACTACATTTGTAGGGAGCACTTTATGCCACTTACCCTTGCATATCCGCTGGAATTGTTTATTGTTTATTCTCATTATCTAACATAGAAGCAAACAATCACACTTTCCCAAAAATCACAATGGCCACCGGTGGGCTAGACATCCCTCCAACCTTCGTATACAGAAAAGTAAAATAAAAATAAAATAAAATAAAATAAAACCACAATGGCCAACATCCCTTAGTATAAGGTTCTCGGAGACTTGTGTATTTCTTTATTTTGGTTAAGAAAAGCTATTTGATGGTACCATTTTTTTTTTTTTTAAAGAACTTTTCTCATTAAATTAAAAGAATGGCAATGGTACAAAGTGAGTGAAGAGGAAGAGGAACTGCCCCAAAGAGGCAGCGATACCCCACCACTCCATCATCCCCTCAACAACTACCGAACAAAACGGCCGTCGACATCTACAATACCCAGGAAGTCTCACCAGATGGCAAACTTCCGCTCCGCCAACCCCGGAAACACCAGAAAGCTCTAAAACAATCTATACCTCAGGCGGGGAATCAAGGAGGCCGAAGGCTGCTGGACCCCCTGGAAAACCCACAACCGCCGCCGTCTCCAAATCAGCCATACAAGCCAGGCCATACATAAGTGCAAGGCTTGCTTCCACAGCAGAGGCCAAGCACCTGGATACAAATGCAGCAGCTGCTGCTGGCTGGTCAAACGAACCTGGAACCGAGCCCAGACCCAGTCCCAGGCTGCCTGCAAGTGAGGGCAAAGGATCAGACAATGCTCCACCATCTCACGATGAAGACCACAACAAGGGCACAGAGGACTCACCCCCGGCCGAAACCTGCTCACCAAGGCATTCACCCTGATACAACGGTGCACCACCTGCCACAGGAGCACCCCTGGTACCAATTTATTGGTTACATGTATCATTTTTTGAAGGCATCAATCTCGACACTTCACGTCTATTCGGTAGACATAAGATGTTGCTATAAGTAGCATTAGTGTCTAGTTTAGGAGGCGCATTCTCTACATTCAAGCCTACAATATGTTCAAAATGAAAAACTACATCACATTAAGATTCAAAGTGAGCAATAAAATGACTAGTGAATGTAGATCAACATGAAGTTATTAGGTTTATTGTTGATACATGAAAAGAATTTTACCTTGGAAAAATAGAGGGAGAAATTGCGAGTAGAATACGGGCGGCCACAAGTTTGTGATTCGAAAAAGGAGGTGGCAGCCTCCAATTGGCAACAGCGGCCAATTTGGAGTGTTTCACTCCAGGCCTCCAATTGGCCAGTTTGGAGCGTTCCACTTTTGGCCTCTAATTTTTGCCGAATTATGCTCGGAGGTGGGGGGTCTCTCCTTCGTTGCGAGACCGGGAAGGGTGCCGTAGTGGAGGCTTCCAAAATTCTTGTACATGTGGCCACCCTAATGCTACTTACAAATAAGGGCTTCCGTAGACGATAAAAACGTTATTCTATTTTATTCTTAACGACGAAGTGGCTATGAGAGAAAAATAAAATAATAAAACATCGTCCATAATTTTACTTAGTATTTAAGTGCACACCAACAATGGAGATGCTGGTCTAAAAAAAAAGGAAAAAAGGTGTCTTAATATAAATAAATAATGGGCTTAATTAAGAATAATGAAGGCCATTTAGCTGTGAATTATACCGTATAACAGCATCTTGAAGTCCAGAATAGTCCCTCTTTGTCCTTTTCCTCATCTCCCTCCTTTAGACAGTTCCTGTCCGATCAATCGGTTCATTCCGACCCCTTGCGTATATGGATTCATTTCTAGCCTGCCCATCTGGATCTGCACAACAAAAACCATTAGTCTGTTCGAAAAGGAGCAGCTCCAATCCAGCCCGCCTTTGCACCTAAATATGTCGGAATTCCTCTGACCTGCAGCAAATTCAATGCAGAAGCCGAAGCTTAGCCAAAAAGTAGAAATGGGTTCTAGCCAGTTCAAGAAGGAGTGGATATTTGCTTTTAGTTGTTTGATGCTGGTTATGTTGCCTATGGCGACCCTTAGACTCTTTTCCCATTCTGCTTTATCTATAAGGATGCGGCAGGCATTTGGAAGCCGTAACCAGCTCCGGTGGATAGGGTATCGCGATAATCTGCATTCTGGTTTGGAATCTTTGGCAAGCCGTTTCGTTCCTATTTCTCGCAGCACTAATTTTGTAAGTTTTCAGCTGCTTTGGTTTCTTTCTATTTGAGAACAATGTACGTTATCTTATTTTGATCACTTTGGAAAAGCATGTGATATTGAAAGTTTCTGTGAACATCTGCCAAAGCATATGGCTTCAGGCGTCTAATCTGAGTTTAAACCTAAGCCACATGCGGAATGTTTTTTTTAAACTTACCTGATTTTTCGAAGTCAGAGAGATCTAGTGTATCTGTCTAATTGCACTCTGACACGAAGTCAAGATCTTGCAGTTTGAGATGATCTTGTTTATTCCCTTTCTTTCATGTCAAGTAGAAGAAATTTCATGTGCTAAATAATGTTCATGATGCTGATTCATTATTCTCTGCAAGCGCCATAGGATACCACGATCTTGCTCATGTTCTGTTTATGTTTATGGTTTCTTTCGTTTGAGTGCAACCTCCTTTTTGGGAACAGCAAATTGACTCCCTGCTGTCTGATGTAGAGCATAGAGGAGCTCACGGATCTCTACTCAATTTTGAACAAAGCAGCATTTCGAAACAAAACTGTTTTAATCACCACCTTAAATCAAGCATGGGCAGCCCCAGATTCTATGATTGATCTGTTTTTACAAAGTTTTGCTGCTGGCGAGGGCATAAGCAGTTTTTTGCATCATATGCTGATTGTTTGTTTAGATCAAGTCTCTGCAGAACGTTGTGAGACTATTCCTCATGTGCATTGTTTCACCTTACGGACCTATGGAGTAGACTTCTCAGGAGAGAAATTCTTTATGTCTGAAGACTATCTCAGAATGATGTGGAGAAGGATCGAGTTCCTAAGGGTTGTCCTTGAAATGGGCTTCGACTTCATTTTTTCTGTGAGTACTTGCTTTGCTTAAGCCTTTCATTCTTTATAAGTATTGCATTTTGCAAGTGGCTACTGCTTTCTTACTCTTCTCTGGTTGAACTTGGAATGTCTAATTATTTGTTTGATGATCCATGCGGTGTGTTTTGTGCTGTGGCATCCAATGCTTTAAGCTTGTAATTAAATATTCTTTATTGTTTAAGGTCTTTATTAAGATTGTTCATGCCTATTACATGACCTTTGTCTACTTAGAGGTTTGCTGTTGAAATGCTAGATTTGTTGAAAACTTTATCGATAATGAGAATTTGGTGATATATGTGCGCAGGATGCAGACATCTTATGGTTTCGTGATCCATTTCCATACTTGTCAGATGACGCGGATTTTGAAATTGCATGTGATCAGTATTATGGCGATCCTTATGCTTTATACAATCGGCCGAATGGAGGCTATGTTCACGTTCGTTCTCGTAACCGCACCATTGAATTTTATAAGTTTTGGTACAAAGCACGCCAGTTATTTCCAGGGAAACATGACCAGGATGTTCTGAATAAGATAAAAAACTCGCCAAATTTTGGTGATATAGGCTTGAAGTTGAGGTTTCTATCCACAGAAATTTTTAGTGGTTTCTGTCAAGTAAGCAGGAACCTTGATAAGGTTGTTACAATGCATGCAAACTGCTGCACAGGGCTTTCAAGGAAGTTGAATGATCTGAGATTGGCTGTTGAAGATTGGAGGCGGTTTAAGTTGATGAGTGCAGAAGAGAGAAAATCCCGGAGAGTATTTTGGAGGGCTCCTAAACAATGTCTACATTCTTTTCATGGATAAGGCGCATTGATAAGATCGAGCATTGCCTGCAAAATAAGTCTTTGTTTTGGCAATGTATCCTGTATCATATTGTATAAATCCATGAGATTCCTCTTCGAGAGGATCTTACAGAAATGAGATCCACCATGGGTCAAATAATATTGCCAGCTTGAATTCTCGGATGGTCAGATAATGGAGAAACGATACGCGAGGTAGTTAACTATGGTTATGTTCTGATTAAAAGCATGATTGCCAAATAGAATAGGGTCAATCAGATAGAAATGGGCTGGATTGTTGCAGTATGCAGTACAAGAAGAATCATGCTGACACAAGGTCACTATGTCCAGCTTCATGCCGAAAGAGCGAGCCTTTTTCTGAATAAATGGACATATTAAACAACTATGTTTTCTTGAACATGTCCTTCCTTTTTCCCTTATCCTGATAGTAAAGCAAGCAAGATTGCAACTTGAAAAGGACTCTAGCATATCTGCTTTTTGAATCATGCTTTCCAGCTTATAACCAATACGACAGAAAACCATTTTGAATTCCATTTTTTTACGTCATACTAGATAGAGTAGAAGTGGAGAGAACTTTACTGTCATTGAACGTCATAACTCTTTGGCAACAGAGATGAAGTGAAGTATACCGTTCGTTTCATTTCAACAAATTCATAAAAGTGATTCTATTGTCTTGTGATTGTAATTCAATGTTGGATTATATTTTATTTGACAATCGATGTTCATGATCATCATGCTCAATATTGACATTTTAGTACTTTAACATGTTAATGTTACTTTTGCAATTGTTAAAAGGGGCAGGTATTATATAAGATTTTGTATGGTTTTAGCATGTATTAGTATGCCAAACTCGTATTATGTTGATGTCAGAAAATAGGTTTTGAATTTTCTAATAGTAGTGTGATTGTTTTTTTTTTTTTTTTTTTCTTTAACCTACAACCCAATTGAATTTTCTAATAGTAGTGTGATTGTTTTTTTTTTTTTTTTTTTCTTTAACCTACAACCCAAAAGGGATCACTTCCAACGAGCATAAAAAATGAATGTAGACCCCTCACGTTGTACCACTGGGTTACTGTTATAATCAATGTAAAGTAGTGTTAGCTTCAATTCTGCCTTATCAGCCAATCCTACACCGCCACGTAGCACTAATTCTTTTCTGAAATTGCAACATACAAGCATTCGGCTTGCATCTTGGTCTGCTTCTGTTCTACTTGACATTCTGTTGGGACATTCTGTTCTACTTGACATTCTGGTCGAGGAATTGAACCTCGTGAAATCAAAGACCAGCAACAACAGATTGAAAAATGGATGTAGAATAGAAGAAATTTTTAGAAGAGATCTGCTATTAAGCTCCAGAATTCCGTTCAAAGCAAGGCTTATAAACCATTTCTTGTCTTGCCTTTTCATCAAGTTGCTGCTGCCTTTTTTGCTATGAAATGAGAAGCATGTTCATAAAAATACAGAACAGAGAAAACCCTAAAAATAAAGGAGCCACAGAGATCTTTGCACCTGAGTTTTGCCCAATATTAGCTGATCTTGAACCTGAAAGAAGGATTTCATAAGAAATAAGGAAAAAAAATTAGGCAAAACCTTAAATCTTAAAAAAGATAGCTCAATCTTGCAAATAACTGGAAGCGATGTGGTTCCGGCACAAAAGCGCCAAGGTCTGGCCACGATTAGAGTCGAACAAAGAGATGAACGCCATCGCCGGCCGCTGAAAGACAGATTTCATAAGAAATAAGGAAAAAAATTAAGCAAAACCTTAAATCTTAAAAAAGATAGCTCAATCTTGCAAATAAAAAAGAAGCGATGTGGTTCCGGCATAAAAGTGCCAAGGTCTGGCCACGATTAGAGTCGAACAAAGCCATGAACGCCATCGCCGGCCACATAATTGAAGCTAACAAAAACTTCACGTTATAAAAATGTTGCCAGCAACATTCTGGGATGTCAACAATGCCGACGCGCGACCATCCCAGAATGTTGCCTAAAGCAACATTCTTATATACAGTAATGCCTTAAGTAACAGAAAAAGCGTTCAAAATACTAAAACTATAAAACAATATGCTTCATACCACTTACCAAACAAACACGCACTTCATCATTATCACTTCCTTGAAGTTGATGTTCTAAAAGACCCATCTAGAAGGGGCAGAAAAACAAAATATTTTACATTATTATGACCATCTGGATCAAAGCAGTTGCCATCTGAATCATATGTTCCACCATTGGTTACATGTCAGCTCTTCAATAACAAAAAACTGTGTTTCAGAAGGAATCTCTCTTCCATAGTCATTCATGGCATGAGTCAGCCAGCAAAGCCTGAACATGAAACAACATGTAAACCTAACCCCCTACACACATTGCAGAAAAATTTGGTCTTAGAAAAATTCACAACTTCAGCCCCTGATATGATATTTATTTACTACTTACTTCAAAATGCCCAATGAGAAAACATGCAGATTGTTCGCCTCTATTGCATTTGGACCTAAAAACACGCTAGGACAACCAGACTGGGCATCTTGAGTCACTACTATGTTGCTTGGAACTTTTGTTCAAACAGATATTTCCATGCACCATAAGTTTCCTATTGTGAACATAAACAGGTGTTGAATTGTCATTGCCCTTGCAGATGATGAAATAGATATGCAGGTGGATTGACTAGGTTTGGGCACCTGTTGAACAAATGACAAGTACACAACACTTCTCAATACATGCAGAGCAGCTCCATATCTATACACAATGGGAATATGCCAAGCCAAGCCAAACCAAACGAGTCAGAAGTAGGATTACTGGCTGCTTTAGCAATTACCAGAAATGCAGATTATCAAACAAAGTGGTTCCATAGCAACATGAATCGACATTGTGAACAATTTAATACAATGCTATTATGTCAGTTACCACATTCACATCAAATGAGCATAAATGCCCGCAATATATATGTTTAGAGATCACGCAACATTCTTAAGGCCTTCAAAACCATCGTCAGGAATAGGATATATTTTTTTTAACGCCCATGAAGACCAAGAGGTCATGGGACCCATGCAATGGGCTAGTACAACCATTACTACTAGGATTAAGAACCCCTGCCCCAAAAGGTTTTCAAGGGAAAAACCTTTGCAGTAATGATGATGCTAGACAATTTGGAAAGTACGTCAAGACTACTGAAGGCTCAGCAATTGAAGACGTGCATCTAGAAACTCAAGTATGTTTAGTGCCAAGTCATGCACAGATGGTGCTCTGAGAAGTTGTGGGAATCTGGAATGAAATGCCAAGCTCAAATAGCGATTCATGAGCATCTCAAAATCAGGACATCTGAGAAGAGTATGGTGTTCATCTTCAATAACATGTAACTGACAACATGCACATAATCTCGCTTCTTGTGGCAATTGCGGCAACTCCCATCTACCTGTCTCCATCCGGGGCTTGTGGGACCCAGTGTCAATTGATGCAATAGCTACAAGCTTTTTCCTGGATAAAGAAGCGAGCAAATAAGCTTGTGGTCCTGGTGCCAAATTGGAGTTTATATTTGCATGGTAGTAACTAGGTTTACCTTGAACATGGGCAAGTTGGTATATATAACTACCTAAAATGGTAGAGCTGGAGGGCAACAATTATTGGAAAAAAAGATAATTTAGAGCAAATAGGCAAATGCAAAGTATAGCAAGAAATATGTTTAAATATTATGCAAAGATTCTTAAGTATACAAGCCCCCTTCAAAATCAATGTTATATTCAACCATATATGTGCCAACTTCCAGTAGTAGGTTCAGGCTTATCATTTCATCAATAATGCTATAAAAATTTTGACACCATAGCATGCCGAAAAATAGAAGCACAAAGCAAAAAAAACGATTCCATCACTAATCTGTTTTTTTTTTCCTTAAATAATATGTTGTATACTCTTGTTTCTTGTAAAAATACAGCTTCCATCTTCCTTTCAGAAACTAGTTCAGGGCATGAACATGCTGAGTTAGATAAATCAAACTGTGTCAACGAGCTCATAGCTTTAGATTTGATAAATACCTCCAGACGGGCTGATGCCTTGATCAGCTGCAATTTCGGAACTTCTGGCCAATCACGATTCCAAGCATCACCTACACTCCTAATCACTTTCGAAACATGAGCTCCTAACCACTTCTGTGTACATGGCTCGATCGAACTGGCACTATTCCATGACTTTCGTCTATTCAATCTCATCATCTAATTTGGTCCTTTATTAGGTACATGCTAAGGATATTTATTTTTTCTCCCATCCAGCCCTAGGGTTCCCTTTTGGACAACCCAAAAAAGCATATAACATTAACATCAACTTGGAACAAGGTGTTGTTGCACTAGGGTTGCCCCAAATGAGAGGTAAGAACCTGCCATTTTCTATAGCTCCTATGCTTCCACAAGCTTTCAAAATACTTAAAAATGTAAAGCTACCTGGCTTTGTACCTTATGCTTGCATCCACTCAAAACAGTCTAGAGCAGAATGACCCTTCCCATGCTTTGCAAAACTTGCAAACATTGCATCCCAAGAAACTAGATCCCTATCTGTCAACTCTTTAAAGACTTTGCAAGACTCCTCTAAACTCCCACATTTGGTATACATGTCAACAAGGGTACTCCTCACTGCAATATTTGATTTTATTCCGAATTTTAAGATCTGATCATGAACAAGCCTGCCTTGCTCAATTGCCCCTATGCTGCCACATACTTTTAGGATGCTTAAGAATGGAATAGCATCCGGATTTATCTCTTGCTCTTGCATTTGCTCTTGCATCCTTCCTTCCTTCATCATGTTATGTATATCCTGTAATCATCGCTGCAAACGAAACCATATCCTGGTAAGGCAACCTATCAGAGACCTTAGAAGACTCCCCCGAGCTGCCACATTTGGCATACATATCAAGAAGGGTATTTCCCACAACAGCATCTAACTTATTAGCACGTCTCAAGATCCATTTATGAATGAGCCTACCCTGTTGTATGGCTCCTACGCTACAACAGGCTTTTAAAATGCTTGGAAAATGTATATGAAGCAGTAAAATGTGAACCTTGGTCAAACTGAAGTCTTTTTACTGATTCTTGACCCGATATTTCCCTTCATTACTTGGTCATTTATCGCACCTACCAACTTATAGGAAGCGTGCACACTAAAGACATACCTAGCTGCTGCATATGGCACTACATAACTATTGCACATAGCTGCTGCATATAGCAGCTATGGCACAACGTAGCTGCTTTTTATGGCCTTACACAATTTCTAAGGCAGAACATAGAATGAACACCAATAGAACAAATACCATAGTGTGTTGCATGAAGTATATTCTTATACGCTTGTTATATTCCAAACCTTCCATCTAAATTGAAGACAAAATAACCATTGCTCACTTCAGCGCATCCTTCTGATACCCATGCAAGTCTGATGTTATTGACTTGGGCATAAGGTGGAGTAACATTGCCCTGCCTCTTTATAGTTTGCACCGGAGGGGTTTGTCCTCTCCAATAATCTCTATGCAATTCTGCAATGCAGTGGATTGTGAAAACAATAATTTTACATGAAAACAAACAGACATTGCTGGAGAGCAGTACATACCTGCATGGGTGAATAGAACTTAGTTCTGGAATCCCTATCTGTGACACAGCCAATGCCCAAAAGTAATTTCCTAGCAAAGAGACTTTCTCAATAGATAACCCTTTTCGCAATCCCGCTCAAAACAATAAGTGCAAGAGATTATTCACTGTAACTTGCTTGCACAGTTTTCTCAAACGGTCAAGAATCCTGGCACCTGCTAATTACTAAACCGTGACGAATCGTTCAACAGTAGACCATAAGTGCAAGCCATACCTCTGTCGTTTTGCAGCCTCTTCAGCAGAGCAAGTAGAGGGTTTAATGTTCTGAGGAAACCTAGTAAAAGTCACATATTATTGATGCAGATTGAAGAGCATGAGCGAAGTTATAAGACCAAAATGAAATATTGGCTTACCTTAAAGGAACAATCTAAATCAGACCATGAAATGAGATGAATATACCATGTGCCTACCCCATGGCAAATCCAAGATTAGCCTCCTTCGTCATTAGGACCTACTCTTCACTTGGAACGCTCACGCTCTGCATGCCTCCATTTGCATGGCTCGTTCAACTCAAACTGGCAGTGTTAGACGGTTTTCACGGCTTTACCTATGGGAAGTCCGGCTTCTCTCATCTGAATCGTTCATTCTATCTGTTCATGTCATCTGGTACACTCATTTTGAATACTCGAATACTCTAGGTTTATTCCTATTTTCTCTCCAGCGTGCCTAGGGGCAACCCAAAAAGCATGTTGGAACTTGAAACAACGACTTGGAACTTCTCATGGCCGAAGCAGTTACAATGGTTGGTTCCCTATTCTTTTAGCGCAGATTCCTGTCCACTTCTTCGCACGAAGATGGGTCTTCTGCCTCCGTTCTCTGCTCGATCGACACGCCAAGTTCTTCCAATATATTTTGGAATTCCTTTGGTTCGCAGCAAGCCTGATTCTAGGTCAAATGGGTGCTGGCAACGGCAAAAAAAACTTGGCTTTTGGATTGAGCTGTTTAATCCTGGTTCTGTGCTTAACGGTGGCCGTCCACGTTCTTTCTCCTTCTCCAAGCCCTGTCACGTTGCAGCTGCTGTTTAATGCTACAGGAAGCCCCCAAGTTCCCAGCCACATAGCTTCTTTATCTCACAGTGCAAATTTTGTAAGTTTTCTTGTTATGTAATCATTCATGCTATGGCATTTCTTTAATCATTTCTTCATAATCAGAATATATCATACCTTTGTTTATACTATGTTTATGCCTTTGTCATACAATCATCCATGCTATGACATTCGTTTAATCATCTGTTCATTATCAGAACCTTTGTTTATATTCATATCTAAGAAGACGAAACCCTATGTATATGTGCTATCTTTTTATTCTTTCTAACAGATACGTTCAATCATCTCTTGATATTTTTCTGCAACCCCCCTGTTGTTGCAGAGCATTGAGGAACTCACAAAGCTCCACTCAGTTCTGAGCAAAGCAGCATTTAGAAATAAAACTGTGATCATCACCGCCTTAAATCAAGCATGGGCAGCCCAAAATTCAATGATCGACCTCTTTTTACAAAGCTTTGCTGATGGGGAAGGGATACAGACCCTCTTGCAACATATGGTGATTGTTTGTTTTGATCGAGTCTCTGCAGCTCGATGTCACACTATCCCTAATGTGCATTGCTTTGCATTAAGGACCAATGGGGTCGATTTTTCGGAAGAAAAATTCTTCATGTCTGATGATTATCTTAAAATGATGTGGAGAAGAATTGAGTTTTTGCGGGTTGTCCTTGAAATGGGCTTCAACTTCATTTTCTCTGTGAGTGCTTCTGGAACATATATTACTATGTTTATTTGCTTGAAGCTTCAAGGTTACGTCACATGGATAGTTAAAGAACTTGGGGATGCTAAAAGTGCACACAGTTTTGAACCATGTGTTTCATGTTTATGACTGATGATGTTCCTGGATAATAATATGTGAGAAAAAGTGAATGCTTCAACTTCATCAGACACTTGCATTGAAAAATCTGGCAATTTTTATGCAGGATGCAGACATCCTATGGTTTCGCGATCCATTTCCTCATTTATCAAATGATGCAGACTTTGAGATTGCATGTGATAAATATCATGGGAACCCGTACAGTTTGCAGAATGAACCTAATGGAGGATATGTTCATGCTCGTACTGGAGATCGAACCATTGAATTTTATAAATTTTGGTACGAGGCACGGGAATTATATCCTGGGAAACATGACCAACAAGTTCTGAATCTGGTAAAAAACATGCCAAGTTTTACTTCTATAGGTTTAGAAATCAGATTTCTCTCTACAGAATATTTTAGTGGTTTCTGCCAAGTAAGCTTGAATCTTGATAAGGTTGTGACAATGCATGCAAATTGCTGCACTGGGCTTGCAAGGAAAATTAATGATTTCAATCTTATAATTGAGGATTGGAAAAGGTACAAATCAATGACTGTAGAAGAAAGGCAGTTACAAAAGGTGTTTTGGAGGGCTCCTAAGGAATGTTTAAATTCTTTTGTTAGGCAAGGCATTCCCGATAGTTAAGATAAGACTCTTTTGTGTACATCCCTTAAAATGCGCTTTGGCAAAATATACTAAAATATTCATTATCTTCAATAAACGTTACAAAAGAAGAAAGCTCCTTGGACTTTGTGCTTCTTTGTGCTCTATCTGATGGAAACATTCCCGTTACAAATGTGGAGAATCTTTAATATCATGGAAAATGAAGGAGACAACAATTCCCGTTACAAATATTACCAAAGGAGAATCTTTTACATGCTCTATCAGATGGAAACAATTCCCATTACAAAAATTATCGAAGGAGAATCTTTACATACTCTATCTATGTGATTGGAAACAAACTGGTTCTTTGATTGTTATGACATTTAAAGGTCCAGTGCGCTTCCACTAGACCCTTTATGTATATGTTTATACCTACCTTTATGTGATTAGAAACAAATTAGTCCTTTGATTATTATGACAATGAAAGGTCCAGTGCTTTCGCTCGACCCTTTATTTATAGGTCTATACCAAGGGAGCTTCACATAGTTTTACAAGGTGAGCAACTCAGAAGGGTTTTTTATTTGTGCTTAATCGTACATACATTCAGACATAAAATGTGTTTTTTTTTTTTTCCTAGTCCCAAAGGGGTCTTTTTTGCGCTTGAATCATACATATACTCATAGATAAAAGGTTTTCTTGTGTTTCTAATACAATACGCGTTGAAATGGAGTTTTTTTAAAACTTTGGTAAGCCATATGCAAGGGATTTTTGGCCGAACCCTTGCATGCACATGGCATAATCTTTATAGAATAGATGTACATGGTTTTTAGCCGACTCCTTGCACTTACATGGCATATTCTTTATCTAGAATACTAGAATAAGTGTACGCACCCTAGCAACAAAACATGCAAAATGCTATTTTCAAGGAGCCCTATATATAGAGGAATAATTCATAGTCTCATGCACATGTTATTTTCAAGGGGCCCTGCAAGAATCTTCCTAGTCTTCCATGTTTAGACGTTAGCTAGTAAGATTTGTGTGGAATGGCGGTGAAAATAATGTTACTCTGAATGTGGTGTCGTGGTAGACTGATGATGGTTAATGATTATGCAAGATGGAATCCTCAATCTTGGAATCAGGCCGCATCAGCATAACTTAATTCTCAGCTAAGTGGTAAAATCCATTTATAGTTAGATGTCGACAGAAGGTATCCAGAAACCTAAGAATGTGAATGGTCTGTGGGGACGTACTAAAGTTATGGTTTGTAGTGGCCCTATCAATGAAAATCGAGCTTTGGCCTCCACAAGGCTAGGCTTAGTAAGCTGGACCTTTGCCTTCCACATGGCGGATGCTTTAAGCAGCTTCTTCTTCTTCTTCTTCTTCTTCTTCTTCTGTCCAGCAAAACCTAGTCTTAATGTTGCAGCCGGAATTGCTGTGATTCAGAAGGTTGAAAGTAGAAATGGGTTTTGCAAGCAAAAAGGAATTGATCGCTGGCCTTAGCTGCTTGATGTTGGTCTTGCTGTCGATGGCGGCCTTACGAACCTTCTCTCCTTCTGCTGGCTCTTGGAGGAAGATGAAGGCTTTTAACGCTGCAGGTACTCGTAATCAGTCGCTGCTGCTCGATCATGAGTCTTTGGCCAGACTTTTAGTTCCCTTGTCCCTCACCAGTAATTTTGTGAGTCTCATCTTAACTTGAATTTAAATTCTGTATCCTTGAATATATCATGCACTCTGATTGTCTCTGTTCTATTGTTTTTGTTTTATTTTATTGAAACTTCATGTTAGACATGCAAAGTATGTAAATTTTGATACCAGTTACTTAAGAGGGTAACAACTGATAATCCAGCACTAAGATAAAGTGAATGAATGTGTAGCCACATATGTTGGTTCTATGTGAAGTGAAACAGATCCAAATTTTCAAGCGGATAAGTAAGCAGGAGAATAACATATGTTTGCCTGAGCGTCTATTTGTCCCAAAGTACTACATCCCAAATAGTTTTATTGTTGCATTGCATTCTAGATTCTGGCGAATTCTGTTAGTTGCTTAATTATATGTACTTGACTTCCCTGTTACCTGATGTTTCAGAGCATGGATGAACTTACAAGCCTTTATGTAATCTTGAACAAAGCTTCCTTTCACAACAGGACTGTGATTTTAACCATCTTGAATCAGGCATGGGCAGCTCAGGGCTCAATTTTTGACCTTTTCTTACAAAGTTTTGCTGATGGGGAGGGCATAAACACATTTTTGAAGCATTTGGTGATAGTTTGCTTAGATCAAGTCTCCGCAGAACGTTGTGCCACTATTCCTGATGTGTATTGCTTCACATTAAGGACAAATGGCATTGATTTTTCAGGAGAGAAATTTTTCATGTCTAAGGATTATCTTAAAATGATGTGGAGGAGGATCGAGTTTTTGACTGTTGTTGTTGAAATGGGTTTCAGCTTTATTTTCACGGTAAGCACCTAAACATTAGTTAAGTTTGAACCTTAGTTTAATTTAAACCAAGCTTAGACTATGTTATGCTGCCCCAGTATGGTCTTCTGGCATTGGATACTAACATCTTACTTACTTTTAATATGGTCAATAATGTTATTTAGTTGATATCATGCCAGGAAAGAAGTAGCTTTCAACTTGTTACATGCTGAAGGGGTGGATCTAACATTCATTTAGCCGATGATGTTTTGTGCAGGATGCAGACGTGTTATGGTTTCGCAATCCATTTCCATATCTGTCAAATGATGCAGATATTGAAATTGCATGTGACAGATATTATGGAGACCCTTATGCTTTGTATAATGATCCGAATGGAGGCTATGTTCATGTCAATTCTAGGATTAACACCATTGAATTGTATAGATTCTGGTACAAGGCACGGGATTGGTTTCCTGGGAAACATGACCAAGATGTCTTGAATAAGATAAAAGGCATGCCTAGTTTCAGGGACATTGGTGTGAAAATAAGGTTCCTCACCACAGAAATATTTGGTGGATTCTGCCAAGTAAGCAAGAACTTTGATAAGGTTGTTACAATGCATGCAAATTGCTGCACAGGACTTGAAAGAAAGGTGAACGATCTGAAGCTTACTGTTGAAGATTGGAAAAGGTACAAATCAATGAAGGAAAAACAATCTAAACAAATGTTGTGGAGGGCTCCAAAGGAATGCAAAAATTCCTTTCATAGATAAAGATGGCATAAAATCGAGCTTTCCATTTGGTGCTGGTGTTATATGTGTACCATAATTGCATAAAATTTGTGGTGTTATATTGATATCAGAAATTTTTTTGGGAAGTTGGTAATGTCATGCATTTATCTATTAAAGCCAGTAGAGATTAGAGTTGTGCAATCATTTTCAAAAATGTTCCAGAAAAACAAAGGGGGCTCCTTTTTTTTGGGATGTTCTCTTTCTTTCTTTGTTTTTGCCGTCTTTTTTTTTTGTTTGTTTTAAAGGGTAAGAGTAGGGAAGGAGTGCCATATTTGACGCAGTTAAAAGGGAGAATGAAAAACTGGACTTTGAATCCTTGTTGGTCATAGGTTTGATAATGAAAAACTGGACTTTGAATCCTTGTTGGTCATAGGTTTGATAAGTGCGTTGAAGAGCTTGGAAGAAGCTCTTCCTAATCCGTTTTTTGCTTTCCTTACAACTATGGATTGCTCAAAAAATTGGTCCAAAGATAAAAGGTTCATAATTGAATTGAATTGAATTAATTTTTATATCGTCCACGGAGACTAATCGACCTATAGGACAAACCGTGACAGCAACAAGACTGTTGACAAACTGTACAAAATATACATGATAGAAAGTATCTATATACACACGTTAAGTGGTTGTCCGAGGGTATATCTGAGCCCTCATGTCCATGAACTCCTGGAGGTATGATCCTAGTGAAGTCGTGCTCAGTATCATGTGCAACGGCTGGTGGGGTCAGACAGTTTGGATCTGATTGTACGCCGAGCAGCTTTCAAAAGTGTGGCATTCATTTTCAATACCCATCTGGAAGCACTAACAAAGCTTGTCCTGGCGTGGCTCCCCAATCCATCTGTCTGTCTCAATTCGGAGATGGTGGGCACCCGTATGAATGGAGTTGATGAGCCTGCATTTTTCATGGGCAGATGGGCAGACAGATAGCCCTGTAGGCCTCTCCAGCATGGGATTTATGTGGTGCTGATAATGTAGGCCTCTCCAGCATGGGATTTATGTGGTGCTGATAATGTGTTGTTTTGACCTGCTCCAGGGCCGTGGGGTCCCAAAGCTTGCTGAGGACACAAGTGTTAAGGTAATGCCTAAAGTTACCATGATCTGCTTCTGTATTTACTTGTATGCGCATGTGCTCCTGTGCATTCCATCTGGCTAGCCATTGAGCTCTCTTGTCCTTCCAGCAGGCCTTGAGGTGCTGTGGTCCCATTGCCAACGGTGTAAGACCAGTGTAGTCACGTACTTCCCGTATCGTTCGTGTATGGTACGTATGCAACGTACAGTACGAGGTAACGTATGATAGCCGATTTAACGTACCAAAAAGTACGTTAAAAGTTGTTGTCTAAAGTACGCATATGGTATGTACGGTACCATAAAATACGTATTGTATGTAGTTTAATTTAAAAAAAAAAGAAATATATATATTTTTGGAAAAATAACCATAAAATATGCGTACCGTGTCTATAAATTACGTACCACACTTATAACGTATGTATCGAACACGTACGTTAAAAAATTGACCAAAATTTTTTGTTTTTGTCAACATAACCTATACACTGTGTATGACAGGTTCGAAAGACGAGCTTTGTCCATATGGACCATCTTCTGGAAATAAATAATATGTCGATCAAGGGCGGTCTTCTGAGGCAAGAAACTTATCTTCTATAGTAGAATTTGATATGGGACCGTGGACTTCATTCGCAGTGCCGTGCTAAGAAGGCTTTCTGCACCTGCTCCAAGTGATTTCAGATAGCAAGGGACATCACCGGACTCTAGACTTCAACCCTGTACAGAAGAACGGGAACCACTAATACCTTGAACAGATGTGACTGATGGCCCCAGTCATAGGTTTTCGCTCTACAACTGTAGTTTTACATTGCATAGGGCGCTTTCCAGCTGCCAGCACATGCAATCGGATGGACGCATTCCAACACAGTGTAGAAGGGAACTTCATTCCCGAATACTTGCAAGTAGGTGTCACTTTTTTCCTCCGGTAAGTGAATGAAGGAGGCCTTGGGCGGCGCGAGGAAGAGATGAGGACCACCTTAGTCTTGGCTAGATTGATGCGCATATTTGTGGTCTGACGGAATGCTGCCAGGGCATCCAGGTGAGTCTGCATATCCTTCGGAGTGTGAACTGGGAGGTCGACATCATCAACATCTATGAGCTACCTAGTGATCTGATGCAGAAGTTGACCCCGCTTCCCCCATTGTCAGCAAGCCAGCTTTGCAACTGGTCAACATAGAGGCCAAACAATGTTGGAAACAGAGGGCAGCCATGGCGGACCCCAATACTGCTAGTGAATGGTTTTCCTGCCGGCTGCAATTGGCCTGAATATCTCTCATATAACATGTATACCACATTCTGCAAATCTAAAGGGACCTCCCAGTTGTCGCAATCTTGTCCATAGCTTTTCCCGATGCACATTATCAAAAGCCTTGGCGACGTCAACAAAGCAATAACATAGGTCTTGCCGATGGCTCATGTTGCTTCAACCAAAATCACTTTGGTTCCATCAATGGCACAACTGTGTTCTAGAACATTTCTTTCCTACGTTTTCTGTCACAAAATAGGCAAATACACACTCATAAGAAAGTGAAGCCACTTGATGCACCTATGCCTCAAACTGATACTGCTACAAGGACATATATCAACTTATATATCTGCTCCACCAACGGAGTAGGGCTGCACCATCATTGACGTCCTATGCTTGAAAGAAAACTCTGTAGACTGAGTTAGGTCTTTCTGATGCTTGGAAATGTGACTTAAAACTTGAGAGATGCCATCCTAACTTGAGAGAACTTATTGGGCCTAAGCTCGAGAAACTCAAATTCTAGAAGACGTGGCCTAAACATGGCTAGCAAAGACTCTAGAAACTCAAGAAGGAGAAGATGGGAATAAATAAGAAGCTCATGAAATAAACCATCTGCTATACAGACTTACCTCAAAGGGTATTGACTACAAATGAAAGGTGTCTGGGGTCCCTTTGAATGGATTGGTGCAACCAACAGTGTGAGAAATACCTTATGTAATTTCGTGGACAAACAAGAACGCAAACGCTCAGGCACTCTAGCATGATGAACAAAACCTGTGGGTGGACGGAAACTCAAACCCCAGACCTAGGGGTGGACATTTTGGAGCCTATCTCAAAGAATACATGCCACTGCCATCGCCATAAAACACTTTTGGTCTGTGGTGGAGTGGAACTGCGTATGACATGCCTCTAAAGAATGGATGTTCAAGTGCTCTAAAAAAATGTTTATGTAAATGTGGAGACCAAGCTAGTAGACGAGACAAAGGCCATATCGAAAGGTTTACTATACAAGCCAATAATCCTGCAATCTTACAGAAACAACAAAAACTAAGAATTCAACTAAGAACTCCAACGCTCCGCCAGAATGGCACAAGGCGCTCAAAACTATTGAAGAAAAAGAAACTAACTGATTAACTGTGGCTCACA
>JAANSK020264717.1:0-12072 GCA_011763485.2 Isoetes engelmannii
TTTGTCCCATCTACAGTTGGAAAATAAGAATATTCAACATCGATTGGTATCAGGCTCTCAAGAGCTTCTGGAAGAGAAGGAACATACTACTGCTTTAAGACAAAATATATGTGAGTACAAAGAGCAGGTGAACCTATTGGAATCTCTAGTGTCTGAGCTGCAAAATAAGTGTGAGAGAACTACAGAGGCTTATGATATGGCAGAATGCCTGATCTCAGAAATGAAGGCAGAGGTAGTGAGTGGCAAAGAACACAATGCCATCCTTAATGAGAAGATCTATAAACTACAAGATGAGCTGAACTCAGAATCCCTGAAAAACTCTAAAGTGGAGGACGAGAAGCTGGAACTCAAGCAACAAATTGAGGATCGGGCTATACTAATCCAAAAACTTGAGAATGAGGCATCAGAGCTACGCACATCTGTTTTGAGATGTGAAAGTGAAAACATGAGTGTCAAGCATGCTTATGAAAACAGCATACAAAAAATCAATGTTCTTGAAAAGCATCTTCAGCAGCAGCTCATAGATGCAGAGGAGGAAAAGCAGGTACTCAGATCTGTCCATATGGAAGAAAAAGAGAAGGTAGAGGCAGTAGTTCAATTTATAAAAGGAAAGAACAATGAGATATTGGCTGAAGTGCAAGAGAAGATTGCTTGTGTTCGACAACTGGAATGTGAGGTTCAGAACTTGCAAGCAGAGTTGTCCCATCTACAGTTGGAAAATAAGAATATCCAACATCGATTGGTATTAGGCTCTCAAGAGCTTCTGGAAGAGAAGGAACATACTACTGCTTTAAGACAAAATGTATGTGAGTACAAAGAGCAGGTGAACCTATTGGAATCTCTAGTGTCTGAGCTGCAAAATAAGTGTGAGAGAACTACGAAGGCATTTGAAATGGCAGAATGCCTGATCTCAGAAATCAAGGCAGAGGTTCAGAGCGGCGAAGAACACAATGCCATCCTTAATGAGAAGATCTATAAGTTACAAGATGAGCTGAACTCAGAATTTCTGAAAAACTCTAAAGTGCAGTACGAGAAGCTGGAACTCAAGCAACAGATCGAGGATGGGGCTATACTGATCCAAAAACTTGAAAATGAGGCATCAGAGCTACGCACATCTGTTTTGAGATGCGAAAGTGAAAACTTGAGTGTTAATCATGCTTATGAAAACAGCGTACAAAAAATCAATGTTCTTGAAAAAGATGTTGAGCATCTTCAGCAGCAGCTCATAGTTGCAGAGGAGGAAAAGCAGGTGGTTAGATCTGTTCATATGGAAGAAAAAGAGAAGATAGAGGCAGTTGTTCAATTTGTAAAGGGAAAGAACAATGAGATACTGGGTGAAGTGCAAGAGAAGATTGCTTGTATTCGACAACTGGAATGTGAGGTTCAGAACTTGCAAGCAGATTTGTCCAATCTACAGTTGGAAAATAAGAAGATTCGACATGAAATGGCATCAGGTTCTGAAGAGCTTCTACAAGAGAAGCAACAAACTATTGCTTTAAGACAAAATGTTTGTGAGTATCAAGAACAAGTGGATAGATTGGAATCCCTAGCGTTTGAGCTTCAAAATAAATATGAAACAACTAAAAAGGCACATGAAACAACAGAATGCCTGATCTTAGAAATAAAGGCAGACGCGCAGAGGATCGAAGAACACAATACCATCCTTAATGAGCAGATTCATAACTTACAAGACGAGCTAAACTCAGAATCCTTGCAAAAATTGAAATTGGAGAATGAGAAGCTAGGACTCAACCAACAAATTGAAGCTAGGGTTGTTGTAATTCAAAATCTTGAGAATGAAGTATCACAACTTTGCACATCTGTTTTGAGATGTGAAAGGGAAAACTTGAGCGTCAAGCATGCTTATGAAAGCAGCGTACACAAAATCAATGCTCTTGAGAAAGATGTTGGGCATCTTCAGCAGGAGCTCATAGTTGCAGAGGAGGAAAAGCAGGTACTCAGATCTGTACATATGGAAGAAAAAGATAAGATGGACGCAGTTATTCAAATAATGAAGGGAAAGAACAATGAAATATTGGCTGAAGTGCAGGATAAGATTGCCTGTATTCGACAACTGGAATGTGAGGTTCAGAACTTACAAGCAGATTTGTCCCATCTAGAGTTGGAAAATAAGAATATTCAACATCGATTGATATCAGGCTCTCAAGAGCTTCTGAAAGAGAAGGAACATACTAATGCTTTAAGGCAAAATGTATGTAAGTACAAAGAGCAGGTGAACCTATTGGAATCTCTGGTGTCTGAGCTGCAAAATAAGTGTGAGAGAACTACGAAGGCATTTGAAATGGCAGAATGCCTGATCTCAGAAATGAAGGCAGAGGTGCAGAGTGGTGAAGAACACAATGCCATTCTTAATGAGAAGATTTATAAACTACAAGATGAGCTGAACTCAGAATCCCTGAAAAACTCTAAAGTGGAAGACGAGAAGCTGGAACTCAAGCAACAAATTGAGGATGGGGCTATAATAATCCAAAAACTTGAAAAGGAGGCATCAGAGCTACGCACATCTGTTTTGAGATGCGAGATTGAAAACATGAGTGTCAAGCATGCTTATGAAAACAGTGTACAAAAAATCGATGTTCTTGAAAAAGATGTTGAGCATCTTCAGCAGCAGCTCATAGATGCAGAGGAGGAAAAGCAGGTGGTTGGATCTGTCCATATGGAAGAAAAAGAGAAGATAGAGGCAGTTGTTCAATTTATAAAAGGAAAGAACAATGAGATTTTGGCTGAAGTGCAAGATAAGATTGCTTGTATTCGACAATTGGAATGTGAGGTTCAGAACTTGCAAGCAGATTTGTCCCAGCTACAGTTGGAAAATAAGAAGATTCAACATCAGATGACATCAGGTTCCGAAGAGCTTCTACAAGAGAAGGAACAAACTATTGCTTTAAGACAAAATGTTTGTGAGTATCAAGAACAAGTGAATAGATTGGAATCCCTAGTGTTTGAGCTTCAAAATAAATGTGAAACAACTAGAAAGGCACATGAAACAGCAGAATGCCTGGTCTCAGAAATAAAGGCAGAGGTGCTGTGCGTCGAAGAACAGAATACCATACTTAATGAGGAGATTCATAAATTACAAAATGAGCTTCTGAAAGAGAAGGAACGAAATAATGCTTTAAGGCTCAACGTATGTGAGTACGAAGAGCAGGTGAACAGATTGGAATTCCTAGTCTCTGAGCTGCAAAATGAGTGTGAGAGGACTAGTGCGGCACATGAAATGGCAGAATGCCGGATCTTAGAAATCAAGGCAGAGGTGCAGAGTGGCAAAGAACACAATGCCATCCTCAATGAGAAGATTCATAAATTACAAGTTGAACTGAATTCAGAATCCCTGGAAAGATCTAAAATGGAGAACGAGAAGCTGGAACTCCTGCAACATATTCAGGCTGGGGCCATTCTAATCGAAAAACTTGAAAATGAGGCATCGGAGCTACGCACATCTGTTTTGAGATGTGAAAGGGAAAATATGAGCGTCCAGCATGCTTATGACAACAGCCTACACAAAATCAATGTCGTTGAAAAAGATGTTGATCATCTTCAGCAGCAGCTCAAGGTTGCAGAGGAGGAAAAGCAGGTGCTCAGATCTTTCTATATGGAAGAAAAAAAGATGATGGAGGCAGTTATACAGATTATGAAGGAAAAGAACAATGAAATATTGGCTGAACTGCAGGATAAGATTGCCTGTATTCGACAACTGGAAGGTGAGGTTCAGAACTTGCAAGCAGATTTGTCACATCTACAGTTGGAAAATAAGAATATCCAACATCAAATGGCATCAGGTTCTCAAGAACTTCTGAAACAGAAGGAACAAACTAATGCTCTCAGTCAAGACCTTGGATTGGCCATTCAAGAGATATTTTTGTTACAAAGTCAATTTCATGGAGTAAATGAAGAGATGGGGCTGTTGGAGACCTCTGAAAATGCAAGCGTCAGGCAGTTGTTAAATGTGGAAAGTAGGCATTATAGCGTAAATGAAGACAGGGGGCTGTTGGAGACCGCCGCAAATGCAGGGATCCAACAGTTGTTAAATGTGGGAAGTGGGCATTTACAATCTCTCATAAAACTGGTGCGCCAGAACATGTCTTCGTTGCAGGAAAAAAATTGTATGCTCAAAGGTGAGGTATCTGCAAAGGACAAGTTGACTGCCGATCTTGGGGCTAGGGTAGCAAGCTTGGAAGCAGAAAGGAAGACGATAAGGGAATGCTTAGAAGCAAAGGAGAATGAAAGATTAGATCTGCACAAATGCCTTGAAGACAACTCAACACATATCCAAATGCAGGAACACGAGATTGTGAATTTGAGGCTTTTGGTTTCGCAATTGATTAAAGATGTTGAAATAAATGCTAAAGCAAAATATGAAAGTGATAAGATATTCCAAGCGATGGAAGCAGAGTTCAGAAGTTGCAAAAAGGAAAATGATCGACTGAACTTAGTACTTTCCCAATTGCAAGATAAAGTTATTTCCTTGGAGGCCCAATCTCTAGAGAGGGGTACAATTTTGAGACAATTAGAAGCTGAAAATAAACTGTTACAGGGTACTGTACATGAGTTAAATTCCATAAATCAAGTTGAAGTTGACAAAATAAAGCAGCTAGAATCTGAACTTTTCCAAATCCAAGCATCTGTCCTAAGACTTGAGGAGGAGAGGGAAAACCTTGAAGCTTTAAATCAGAAAGGGAATGAGGAAATTTTCATTCTTAAAAGACATGTTGAGCAACTAGAGACAAATTCTTCAGCAGTGAGACAAGAAAAAGAGGTGCTTCAAAGTGAAATGGCGTTTGCCCTTGCGAGCCATAAGAAACTGGAGAATGACTTTCAGATGCATCTACTTGAAAGGAATGAATTTGAAACTAAATTCAAGAAAGCGCAAGAGCAGTCGCTAGGATTAAAGAAACTCTCTGTTGACCTCCAAGCCCAGTTACGGGTGTGGCAAGGGAATTATGGGAAATTAGAATCTGAACACGTAAGCATTCAGCAGGAGAAGGAATTACTTGACAAGCATATACAGCAGCAGCAAGAACAATTGAATCTTCTAGGACAGGATTGTGATGCAATGAAGGTCCAAGGCATGTGTGCCGCAAATGAACTCTCCAGGTTGGAAGCAGAGAGGAGTGCTCTTCAGAACGATTTACATCTTCTGAAAGGGGAAAACAGTACTCTTCAGCAAAATGTCTATGACTATCAAAAACAGCTAAACAGATTGGAAGCAGAGAAGAATGCTCTTCAGGACAGTTCACATCTTGTAAAAAGGGAAAACAGTATTCTTCGCAAAGATGTCCGTGAGTATGAAGAACAGGTTAACAGATTGGAATCCCTAGTGTGTGAGCTGCAAAATAAGTGTGAGACGACGGCAAAGGCACATGAAATGGCTGAAAGCATGGTCTCCAAAATCAAGACACAGATGCAGAGTGTCAAAGAAGAGAATACAATCCTTAACGAGAAGATCCTTAACTTACAAGATGAGCTGAATTCAGAATCCTTGGTAAAATCTGAAATGGAGAATCAGAAGCTGCAACTCAACCAACAAATTCAGGCTGGGGCTAATCTAATCCAAAATTTTGAAGATGAGACACTGCGGCTACATTTATGTATTCGACAATGTGAGAATGAAAATGTGGCTGTCAAGGATGCTTATGAAAAAGCCATTCAGCAGCTCAAGGTTCTTGATGGTGACATAGAGCAGCTGCATCAACAGCTTACTATAGAAAAGGAAGATAAACAGGCACTCAGAATAGTCATATCTGCTAATCTGGATGAGAAACGGAAGATGGAGGAGATTAAGCAAAAGATAGAGGGTGAAAACAAAAAATTGAGGTTTGAGTTGCAGGATAAGATTGTTTCTATCGAAAACGTCGAATACAAGATGAGTGTCCTTGAGAAGAATTTGTCACGTCTTCAAAAGGAAAATGACAATCTTCAACATCAAACTGTATCATGTTCTCATGAGCTATTGCAACAAAAGGAACACAATGGAACTTTGAGAAAAGGTATTGCATCGGCCATTCAAGAGATCGCTCTGTTACAACATGAATTTCAAATTGTAGATGAAGATATGCAGCTAGTAGATGCAAATGAAAAAGTTGACATTTTGAATGTGGAGAGTGGACAACTTCAAGCTCTTGTTAAGAAAGTTCACCAGAACCTGAAGAAACAATATCAGGGTGAAATGTCAGCAAAGGATACCTTCATGGCCAACCTTGTGACTACAGCATCGAGCTTAGAGACAGAGAGAAACACCTTAAAAAGGCATTTGGAAATGCAGGAAAATGAAAAAATATCTATTGAGAGTGTCATACAACAGAAATCGACTCAGATTCAATTGCATGAACATGAGATTGAAAGCTTGAACCTCCTCATTTCAAAGCTGAAGGAAGATGTTGAAATAACCATCAAGGAAAAGGATGAATGTGATAAAATAATTGGAGAACTACTTCTTGAAAAGAAAAAGCTTGAAGAAGAAACCCAGATAAAAATGACACAAGTACTACAGTTTGAAGAAAGTATCAATAAGCTGAATGCTCAGTCACAGGGATGGGAAGAAGAGTATCAGAAGCTAAAAAATACACATGTAAGGGTTCTCAATGAAAAAATGGTACTTCAGCAACAAATGCAACATCTTGTAGCTACTCAAGAAGAAAAACAGGTACTCTTATCAGCCAAAATGAAGAAGATGGAGGAGCTCATAAACACAATAGAGAAGGAGAATGATGCGTTGAGGCTTGAAATGCAGGATAAGGTTATTTTTGTAAAAGAGTTGGAAGACAGGATTCATGCATTGCAAAAGGATCTTTCATGGCAGGAATTGGAGAATGCCAATCTTCAGTATCAAATAATGTCAGGCTCAAACGAGCTTCTAAGCCTCAGGGAAGAAAAAATCATTCTAGAAAGAGAACTTGGAACAGCTATTCAAGATATCAGTCTATCAGAAAGTCAATTTCAAAGGGTTCACGAGGATACGGAACTGTCAGACCCAAAAGCCAGGACCCTACATATGAATGCTGAAAGTAGACATGAGCAGTTGACAAAGACAGAAGAACAAGAAAGTATAAGTGGTGTAAACATCAACGGAAACAAGGTTCTTCAGGATCTTATCAAGAAGCTGCAACAAAATATTACTAAAATTGTGGCAAAGGTTTCCAACATGGAAGCAGAGAGAAATGTTTTAGAGAAAGAGTGGCTGATATGGAAAAATGAAAAGCAACACATGCAAGGAATTTTGCAAGAAAAAATAGAGCTTGTTCAAGTGAATGAACATGAAATTCAAAGCTTGAAATCCTTCATTTTGGATTTGAAAGAAAATGTTCAAATAAACACCAAAGCAAAAGTTCAAGCCGAAGAACTAGCAAAAGAAATGCAAGTAGAGATTAGAGACTGCAAGAAAGAGAACTCCAAACTTGAATTAAAGGGCTCTCAAATGGAAGATAAGGTTGCCGATCTGGAGATTCAGAAGTGCATAGTATTGGCGGAAAATAAGATTTTACAGGGTAACCAAATGGAACTAAACTCGGAACTTCAAGACAAGAGTGACAAGGTAGTCCATCTAGAATCTGAACTTCTGCAAATTCAGGAGTTCATTCTAGGGCGCGAAAATGAGAAGGGAGATTGGAATGAAAAAATTGCCATTCTTGAAGGTCAAATAGAGATAGCTTCTTCTCAATTGAAACAAGAAAGACAGATGCTTGAATGTGAAATTTCATCTAGCCTTGCCAGCCATATAAAATTGGACATTGGCGACAACTTACAGGTAGAGGAAAGGGAGAAGCAGGTAACAAATTTGGAGCAGGTAGATGAAAGGGAGAAGCAGGTAACAAAATTGGAGAAACTCGTCAACCATCTCTCCACCCAGTCACAGGGATGGGTGACAGATTACAAGAGACTATTATATACAATGTTACGCGTGATAGAGGAGAAAACATTACTTCAAGAACAGATACATCAGGAGCATGAGAAAGTGAACCAGCTGCAGCAGCAGTGCGACACAATGACGGCTGAAATATCAGATGGTAAACTGCATGCCACAGATGAGATTTCCAGGTTGCAATCAGACAAGGAAGATCTTCGAGAGCATCTGCATTCTATTCAAGAAGAGAACAATAATCTTCAGAAGATTGTCCATGAGAATGAAGAAAAAGTAAGCAGCTTGGAATTCCTACTGTCTGATCTGCAAGAAAGGTATGATATGACTAAAAAGCTTTGTGGACAGGAGGAGGGAGGACAGGTATATAGAACTGGAATAGCAGATGAATCAGAAAGGTGCATGAAGATTGAGGAAGTCATGCACGCGCTAGAGCAAGAAAACGTTGATTTGAAGATTATGCGGAAAAAGTTTGCCCATAGGGAGAGTGACCTGCAGGAGGATCAGTTGTGTTTGCAGTTGGAAAACTCCAAAAATGAGGAGAAAGACAGGGCTGAGATCACATCAGAAATTCGAAGCTTACAAGGCCAAGTTTGTAATTTACAGAGTGAGTGGGAGCTATCTCATCAAATTGCGACAGCTGACACCGGCGTGGATATTGAACATAAGCATCTAAGCAATACGGAAGAAGCGCATTTCAGCGCAATGTCTATTGACGATAAGAATAACAATACTCAGGCTTTCTTGACGGCATCTGACTTGCAAGATAAGATTGGCACCTTAGAGATTGCAATGTCTGCTAAGGACTTATATATTATCAACCTCGAAGATAAGATCAGCAGCTTGAAGGCAGAGAAGAATATCTTAGAAGAACGGATAAGCATATTGGACAAGGAAAACAAGGACTTCCATACTGTGGTTGAAAGCAAGAATTTCACCATTCAAGAGCATAGGGACGAGATTAGAGACTGGCAACTATTACATTTGAACTTACAAGAAAAGTGTGAGACAAATATGAAGGAAAGAGAAGTAGTTCAGTCTGAGATCTTAGAAATTGAGAAACGAGAAGAAGATTTGAAGGAGCAGAATGCCAGTTTGGAACTTGAGGTCCTTAGGCTCCAAGATGAGAATAACCGACTAAAATCAGCATGGTTGGAAAAAGGTAGACTCCTTGAAATATTGGGAGAAGAAAACAACAGTTTACAGAACAAGGAAAAGGAACTAAATTCTAGAATTCAAGAAGGAACTTCCCAGGTTAACAATTTAGAAAGGGAAGTTTTACAACTCCAGGAGCATGCTTTGAAGATAGAAGAGGAAAATAGGAACCTGATAGCTGAAAATGGAAGATGCATTGATGAATTGTCCATTCTTCAACAAGATATGTCTTCAATACTAGCAGAGCGGCAGATTCCTGAGTCTGATGTGGCATTTGCGGTTGTTTCTAGACTTGAATCCAGTATTAAAATGCATGTTGGGAATGAAAAGGCACTGCAGGAGCGACAATTGCAACTAATGAAAGAAAATAGCAATTTGAGAATGCAGATAAATGCCGCAAATGGGACTCTGCAAAGGTATGAAGAAACAAGACAATTACTTGAAGAAACAAAAGGAGAACTGGGAATGTCTTTGTCCAAGGTGCAGAAATTGCAGGACAATATGCTGCTGTTGCAGGTAGAAAATGAAAGACTCGATGAGATTTTGGTGTCTAAAGAACATGAAATACAAAGGCTTCAAGAAGCAGGTGAAAAATTGCAGAAGGAAAACGAGGCTTTTGGAGAGGATGAAAAGGCACTTGAACAAATGCTGCAAATAAAGACTGATAACCTCGATGAACTTGAAAAAAGCGCGAATGAATTGCAAGAAAAGTTTGAAGAAGCCTTTAAGATTGCTCGTCGAGATATGTTACGCCTTGAAGAAGAGCGTGACGCACTTAAAGTTCAAATGTCTGAGAATGAGGCTAAAATCTCCATGTTGCAGACAGATGAGGAGACTCTTAAAAAGCAACTCGATACTCTGGAAGAGAAAACCAAAAAGGATAGTTCGGAGAAGAAACATAAGACCTTTAGATTTGGAAGGCGTACACAATCATTTGTCTTGCCTTGGTGTCAATGCTTAAATTTAACAGGGAAAGGGCACAAGCAGGAGGGTGATGGAAAAAGAAAAGCAATCGACAATGACAAAGAAATTCAGAGAGATGAGGAGACTCTTGGAAAGCAACTAGATACAGAAATTCAGAGAGATGAGGAGACTCTTGAAAAGCAACTAGATACTCTGGAGAAAAGTGACAAGGAAATTAAGACAAATGAGGACACTGTTGAAAAGAAACTAGCTCTGGAAGAGAAAAGTGACAAAGAAATTCAGACAGAAGAGGAGATTCTTGAAAAGCCACTAGATACTCTAGAAGAGAAAAGTGGCAAAAAAATTCAGACAGACGAGGAGACTCTTGAAAAGCAACTAGATATTCTGGAAGAGAAAACTGGAAAGGATAGTTTGGAAAAGAAACATAAGACCTTTAGATTTGGAAGACATACACAATCATTTGTCCTGCCATGGTGTCAATGCTTACATTTAACAGGGAGTTTAACAGGGAGAGGGAACAAGCAGGAGGATGATGGAAAAAGAAAAGCATCCAACATTGACAAAGAAATTCAGCAGTCATGAAGCGCTTGGATAAGATCAGACAATGGCACATAGGAATGTTTATGATTTGTGAAGTAGTAAATGGCATTGACATTTAGTGCAGGTCACTGGCATATTCCACAGGTGTGCTGGAAGACTCAGACTGAAGTGTCAGAGTGGTGAAGCATATAATGATAACATTGCTGAGGAACGAATTTTGAAGGCGAAGGAACTTGAAGCAGAATGACCAAGGATAAAAGTCCGGCATTGACATTCTTTGGCTGGCCATTCTTTTGTATATCTCACATTCTCACACTGTAATCTACGAGGTAGACCATTTCTCATCTAGTTGTATTACAGCGTGGGGAAAAAGACACCTTACAGATCCATTGAGCATTGTTGTAATTATGCTTTATATCTAAGAAGAAATAAGATTTTGTACCTATTCTACACTGACTTGACAAGAATGGCTAGAACTTATCCTTAAAATTTAGATAGCCAAATCCTTTGGAGATTGATAAATTTTATCTAAATTCTCATATATTTCTCTTCCTCTTATGCTCTTCTTGTTCCCTTCATCTTCTTCATTGGTGATTTTTTAAAAGTTATCTCAAATTGTGCAGGTTGTTGATTGCATAATGTAAAAATTTACTCAAGTTGTGATGTTCATCATTTAAAGCATTATTGACTAGTCTCTTTGACATCCATGTAGAATGGTGTAAGGCTATTTGTAGAATATTGTAATGCTTGAAATGACACCGTTCAATTTGGCTTTATGGTACATGACTAGTGGTTCAAGGAAATACTAATTGTAGGGAATGGAGCCACTATAAATGATGAAGTTGATCCTACTCAATACTGATATTTTTAATTTAAGTTTGACTAGCATCGATCATAAGCACAATCACTGAGATTAGATCTCGTCAATTTTGAAATGGCACTCTTCTAATTGCAGCTAACATGTTAGCCTTAACATCTGGGCACGAATTTGTAATGTTACAAGATCCAATACAAAAACTATAGTTATCCCTCAAAGCCCTTGTTGGCAAAAGTCTACAATTCTACACAACACATGTCATGGCTAGAAGCGATGAGATAAACCCAAGTAAGAAATTTAAACCATGTAAAACTACATGTTATCCCTCTTTAACCGGCAGGCTTCTAGATCAAGCCATTCCTGGCCATTGATCCATGCCCTGTGATAGGGCATAACAGGCAAGAAAATTCTTGGGAGGGGTAGCGATGTGCATGATTCAGTCCCCGAACCTCTGATAAACCATCAGCAGCCTCTGATAAACAAGCACCAACATTCCGAACCTCTGATAACCAAGCAGCAGCATGCCGAACATGTGATAATCCTAGCTATGAATGAGGACCTGCCTGCCGAACCTGTGATAATCCTAGCTATGGATGAGGACCCTTTGCCTACCAGTTAAAGGGGATAAAGGGGATAAACACCCCTGAGAGCCCATTACCTCAGATAAACGGGCGAGCCCGACACCCCTGAGAGCCCATTACCTCAGATAAACGGGCGAGCCGGCGAGCCCTCGGGCTCGCCCGTTTATCTGAGGTAATGG
>JAANSK020264728.1:0-12072 GCA_011763485.2 Isoetes engelmannii
CTTTACCTCAGACTCCTGAACTATTATTGGGTCAGATTCCGCGACACCAGACTTATCATTATCACTACCCTTAAGCTAGGATTCCAGTTGGCATTCATGTTGGTGCTGGAGCTACATGGGATGAGATTATTAAGGGTTTGGAGAAGCATCTGTTTTGGTGGTCCACTTCAAAGTTGTCCCTTGCTGGTCGCATTACAGTTGCCAAGTCAGTCCGTAGTAGTACCCATGTCTATATGGCATCCTTACTGCTAGCCCCATAAGTCAGAGTACATAAATTAGGCCAGATATTTGGGTTTTTTCAAAAAGGAATCTTTTTGTGTACGCATTTGCACTACAGGTCATTAGTGTGTTTGATCCGTCATCTTGTTATGTGATATCCATTACATATAGTAGGTTTATGGTCTCTACCATAGGATCAATTGATCATATTTGAACCCATGACCTCGGGGCAATGGAATCTTAAGTTCCCCATTTCAACACCCTATAATAGGTTTTTTTTTTTCCAGGTGGCAATTAACACGGGTAGTTTGACCAATTTATCCAGTTCAGACTGTCCCTTGCTGTGACTTTATATCAACTAGGTTTATCACAGAGACTTATCTACTATTTGAATCTCGTGAACAACAATCTCGTTGCGAATTTAGAATTCGTACAGATTAAAACTAATGCTTACCTTAACTTTAGCAACCCACAGACGTGCATATGGGCATCTTGAGTTTATGTACAATCTGAGCAGTTGACAGATGCAAATTACTATGGCCAAAGAGGATTTAGAGTAGAGTTAGCCTAGTAATTCCGTCAAACAATGGAGAAGGTTTGGACTTGAAATCAAGCTCTGGGTTCTGAAAGCCTCTCTTCGACATTGAAACCTTCTCAATCCTCTCAGCTCTTTGTGGTCTTACTTCTAGTAACGTTATCCATTTGGTTTCTATTCCTACTTCTGACCTCTTGTAGTGGTATATGCTTTGATTACAACTGCGCTAACTATTGATCTTCCCTATGATATGGCTTCTTTAGCTTCCTCTCATAGTACATCTCTATGTAGTTCTTCCCATGTCCTTCCGCCAGTTACACCACTTTATACCATGTCACTTGTTCCCATGTTGATGCATCATCTCTTATGCAGTGCGAGGTAGAAGTTCTTGAGCCTCTCCTTTCTGATTTGATTATACGCCGATCATCACTAGATGTGGTTCGTCCTATTTCAGAAGTATCTGATGTGGGGATGTCACATATGCAATTGTACCTTTTGTCTTTAATGCTGTTAGTTCCTTTCAGTAACCTAAGATAATCATCAATTAGGATGATGGCTGAAAACATGTTTCCCTTAAGAAGGCAGCTCCGCGGAAACGAGCTCCAACAGTTCATATTGTTGATCTAGAATTATAATCAGGGGTTCCTAATGTACATAGAGCATCTGTGGCTCACAAGGTTTGCACAGAGGGACTATTTTTTCCACTATACCTTAGATTTATGTATTTATTATGATTAAATAATGAATATATCTGTCGTCCTTGATAAAAAAAAAGTACTTCACTGCATATTATCGTAATGAAATCAGATAATACTAAAACTAAAACAAAGTGATTGGTTGTGTAGTAGGAGACACCCAACAGTTTTTTTAGTGTAAATCACATAGTTTGAACCACAGTTGTCCAAACTGAAATTTTAGCTTCGATCAACTCATAGATCCCAACTATGTGGTAAACATGTTGCAGAGCAGGTGTTCTTGAAACAATCTAAACAAACTGAAAGGATTTTTAACAAAATAAATACCGAAGAAATTATGGCAGACTAAATGCAATGGGATAATTGCAACAGTGATCATATAAATGCTACCGTCCTTGAACATGCAACAATTGTGAGAGGGAGTAGTTCTCTCTGATATCCAATATCTAGTAATCTAAATTCATGAAATAAGTATATAGTGGCACTGCTCATTTTCCAGCTAACATGAGTAGAGATCCATAGCTTTCCCATGCAAACATGACCTAGACACCCAAACTTTTCTAGCATAGCATTATAGTTTTTTGAGTTCCTATCAAATTAGCAGTTTTTAGTTTGACATTTTGAGCAGATTAAGTATCTTCTGCATGATGCGTTCGTGGTAACCTTATCAGCAAATATGGACAACAAACTAACAACTATGTATTTATTCTTCATAATCTCAGGAAAAAAAAAAAAAAAACATGTGAAACATACTGATCAAGAGGACAGAGATGCGCTGATCTTGGTAAACATGGTTTTTGCGCACCTTCGGGCGTGATCCATCCAAAAGGAGCATTCCGAGTTCCCGGTTTGCACATTTGCGGCAGCGCTCGACTAGGAACATGGGCGGAAGAGAAAGTAACAAGTGATTCAAAGTTTAGGCTAGTCAGGTGTATATTCTAAGTATATACCGATGTATCCTAGAATATTCTCCATATTTGGGTTTCCGTGGACGTTAAAATTTTATCTTACCTACCTACCTTTAGAGGCAACCCAACAAACACAACAAATGGGAGTAGAATTATTTGACTCTTATGTGGAAATCGTATATATTAACTTCGGTTGTTATATTATTATTATTATTGGAAATTGGCATGTGATACACATTGTATTATAGATAAGATCATAATTTTGTTGAGTCAATATAAAGATACGATCACAAATAAAATGCATATGCTAAGGGTTCTGAAAGGGACCTACATTGCAACTAGACTTTAAAGTTCTTGGGATAACTTGGAAATTTTGAAGATCTTAAAAGATTTATCGTGCAACTACGCTTTAATTTCTTACTATAATTTAGACATTGTGAAGATGCCATATGCAACTGCCCAAAGTGTTCAACCAAACTACTAGACTCTGTGACCCCTAACTTGATATATAAACAATGGCACCAAATATGTAGGGCATGCAAGGATGTTGGGAAAGGCTACTTATCACTTTGCTTCTCTCATTCCTCAGTCATCCTTCTTGCACATAATAGTTAGAACATTTGGGTGGAGGTAGAGGCAGATGTGGGCAAAAATTATAATGGAAACTTTGTTGTAGAAGAAAGAGGTTTTGAATGGCAAGGATGGCTTGAAGAAAGCAAAAAGCACTCTGATAAGGAAGGCCTTCTCCATTGTGGATCCTTGACACGACATTAGGCTTCTTGAATTATATAGGGGAGGGGAAGAAATAGTCAAGGTTAGGCACTATAAAGTCTTACAACTTTAACAGTTTTCTTGAGTTCTCGACTAAAGCTAGACAATCGTTTCCAGGATATATCGTATCGTCTTAGAAGCACCTTCTTTCATGTATTCTAGCATCCTCGCATATAAAGCCATGTTGTAAGTCACTTTGTTAGCGTAAGCCTTATAGTGTCATTGGAAAAAATCGTAGAACTTGAAAGATTCTATTCACTTATATTTTCCAACAAATAAGAGTGCTTTTATGGGCTTGATGTCACCCATTTTGTAGCCAATTATGTTCCATGATGTAAGTTGACTCGGGATCTACCTTTGTATTCTATTTTTTTTCCAATCCAAAATAAGATAGGCATGATTGCTTGCACTGAATCAATCATGTACAACCATGTAAGTAGACTTTCAAAAAAAATACGGCCTAACTTTTGTGTTTGCTTATAACTAATTAAAGAGCCAGGGGTTTGTCCATGGAGCACATATGTTTATATCTATTGACAAGCATCATATGAGGCAAGCACATATGTTTAAAGTGGTTCTGAGATGACTACCGAATTTAGCTCTATTGTGTGACAGGAAAAAGGAAGATACAACTTTGATTGACATGTAGTCATGCCAAGAAGCATGGTATATCTTCACAAATAGGTATTTGTAGATGAAATTTTGATTTTATTAAGAGGTGTTCTTTGCAGGTGGTTGATGCTAACACAAATCCCATCCATACAAGACGTGTTATTGACAAGGCAATATGAGTTATGTGAAGGAGTTCATGAAGGATGTAAGGATTTTGAAGTATAAATAATTGTGCCATAGCCCCTCCATAGTATAAATTATTGTGCCATAGTATAAACAATTGTAAACATTTGAGTTACATAACGGATAGGTGGCAATGTCTTTTTTGGTGGAAACTTATGCCACGCAACAATATTTTAAATGCACATGCCTTCTAAATCATTAAAGAATATTCCAAGTATACACAGGTGTGAAAATCAGTAGATCAACCTATGGCACTTCACTTAGTAATGATAGATGTCTATATTCACAATATATAATTTCACAACCTATGTCAATAAGGTTCCCACGACGTTAAAAGGGCACGGGATACCTTAAGATTGTTAATGGTTATGCGTACGTATTGGTATTGCAAACCGTATTTTGCTGAGGTGGAATTTAATATTTGAGTCATGTAATGGTCGAGGTGAAGTTTTCTGTAATTGTTAGGGTTTCAGGATTGTGAGTGATTAGGGCTGCAGCAGCCACATATGGAAGGCGCATTCCAGAGGCCGGTCTCAAATCGGAGTCATGAATTTGAAGATGCAAAGCCCGGATTCAAGCTTTTCACAAGGTTCTGGAGATGTTCGGAGACATAACGTGGGTCATTTTGTTGTTGTTTCTTACTTGATTTTAACCTGGCAGCAGGATATATTTGATTCTTGTTTGCAGAAGTAAAGAAGCAGGGCGGATTCATCCTTGTCTTATTTTGCCGAAGATGTAAGGGGTCAGTTTAGTGGTGGACTCACAGAACAGAGCTTGTTACGGAGTTGTTTCTTGGCCAGAGGGCTTCGGATCGTGGATGCTTCCTTCCCGTCTTAGGTTACGGTTTATTGCTTTGTTGTGGTCGAGCAGGATGAAGCGAGACAATTCCGGAGCCGGGCTGGATTCTTGCTGGGGCGATTTTTCTGTGTTTGTTACTGGATTTGAACATGGCAGCAGTATATAAGTGATTCCTTTTTGCAGAAGCTTTTAACAAGGCGCATCCATCCTTCTGTCATCTTCTTTTCTTCAGACTAGTTAGCGATTCCTCTTTGCAGAAGCTTTTAGCAGGGCGGATTTTTCCTTGTCTCATCTTCTTTTCTTCAGAGTAGTTGTTGCCATTTTGGGCACCTGATTTCTTGCTGCAATGGTATGGAAATCATATGCTAAGGTGGAAATTGGGATTTGGGACAATCTTAATTTCCACCGACAGTCGAGGTTTCACTATAAGGAATCTTTTTAGGAATATCCTGGCCATCAATGGCCAGGAATAAGCGATATTACATTACATTATGTATTTTGTTTCCCATAGAGGCCTGGGGGCCTAAATGGCTTGATGAGTGAATTAAATTAAATTAAATTAATTACGAAAAATGTTGGTTGTGTGGGTTGCATGCGATTCTTCCATATGCGTGTATAGGCCATAGCTTCATTCACATTCATCTCAACATGTATAATTCATTCTTCCATTTTCATTTCCCTTTTTTTTTGCTCCTCTTTAATTTTTCTTCACCGCAATGCATCTGCATCTTAACTTGACACGTATTTGTTCAGTTTGTCATTTTTTTTTTTTTTTTGTGCAAGCTATTTTTTCTCCATCGCAATCGAATCTCATGTTTTCTTGCCACATTTTTGTTGAACGAATCTTGCTTGACGCCTGACATAAATGAGAAACGTGTTTGATGATAGCTACGACTATGGCCAGCACCGAGGGATTTTGTCTTGGAGCAGCAGCTTGCGGTTTGCCACAGAGTCGTTGCCCTTTGCTCGCAGCCACCGTAGCTGGGCCTAAGCACAAGAACCACCGAGAAATGCCAAGGGAATAGAGACCAACTCTGCTTTTCCAAAGTGGCAAAAGCTTGGCTGTCCATCGCCAAATGTGGCAGTTTGGAGATGAAAGGACAGCGAATTGGAGATGTTTGGCTTGGGTCAAGGCACATCAAGCCAATGTTTTTTCTTTGCTTCTGGCAGCTCCGAAGATAACAACGTTTGAATTTGGCAGCCCACTAGCCTCGATATGGGTGGAGTCTTAAAATGGAACCCCAACGTCCAATAGAGTTATCTTACTAGCTTCACTTCACCAGACTGCCGCTCAAGAAGGAAAAACAAGAAACAACCAGGTTTCTTTGTTTTGTTTTAATATTTCATGGATTGCCCAGATCCGAATATCTCTGAAGGTAAGATTATCGGACTAGCAGAGTCGGATAACAAAAAATGTGTGACTGAGGCTGTGCATCCTCGGCCAAGTATTTGGCACGTAAGGCCGAGGCACCCTAACACACAGGTGTCCGATAAGGAAAGTTCAATTTTTTGCCACATCCAAGATCCAACCGCATCCAAACTGAACATAAAGCATCCAACATTCAAAATACCGCCAGAGACGGTGCGCTACATTTCCATGAGCCATCGCAGTTGAGGAGTTTTCATGAACAAGAATTAAGCCTTCTGCTCTAATGCAATAACAGGAAGCTAAGAATATAGAGCACTGAAATTGGGGCCTGGCATCAAATTCGACAGCCATTCTTAAGGAAAAAGAGCCTTTTGTTCCCATTTAGACAAAAAAAAAAGTTAGGGAGGGAGGGGGGTGGGTTGTTTGGGCACGTGGTTGTCAAATGCCACTGTCATTAAAATTCATAAAGCTTTCCTTTAAGTGAATGCAAAATTGAGTGGGGATGTAATATGTGAGATGCAATTTTGTCCATTTCATCATAGAATCATTATCACCAAACATAACGTTATTTTTGTAGGCTAAATATTGGCCACATTTGCATCAAGTTTATAACAATCTAACTTCTTGAAAGCTCATGTCCCATGGTTGCACATATTCTTTTCTAACTCACGCAAAATTCTAGTTACTAACAAAGTATATTATACCATTTGATGCTTGTGTGGTAAGTTGAGCAAGTTTTTTGATCATTGGTTATTGCCACATCAAGGAATTAGTAATGATTCAATATCTATCTTATGTGCACGAGAACTTAAGGCTCAAGAATGCATGTTGCTCAATGCGAACTGTCATAAATCTATTAGAGAAATTTACCAAAATAACCTTAATTGTTGACTTAATTCCCAAAAAGCCCTTTGTATTTTTTAAGTTCCCAAAATGCCCTTAATTCTTAACTATTTTCTTAAACAGCTCTTTTTATTTGAAAAATCACCAAAAAGCACATTTTCACAAGATGTTCATTCTTTAGAGATGGTTCGGATCACAACAATCTGGAAAAGAAATTTTGAAACATCACATATGACGAAATATGCAATGGAAATTTCAGATAGGATTTCTGCAACTCCGAACTTAACTGCCATTACCACAAAATGTGCACCTGTATACACGCTTTTCTCTATCCTTGTCTTTTGTCCTGTTCCGTTTACTTGTAGGTCTGCCAGGAGGATAACATGTTGCAGGAGGTAGCATTTCATTACTTCAAGAAGTTCAATGTTTGGTGGATAAATAGCTCCGACATATGAATAGCAAAATGAGTTCAACACCTGGATGGGTATAAAGCTTTGGACGTTGTTGGTGAAAAAGAATAACGTGATGTTCTGAAATCAATTTTCCAAATTATTGTGATCTTTAAGAAAGACGACCATCTTTAAAGAATGATCATCTATTGTGAAAACGTGTTTTTTGTGATTTTTAAAATACAAAGGGCTATTAGGGAAAATACTTAAAAATTAAGGGCATTTTGGGAATTTAGAAAATACAAAGGGCTTTTTGGGAATTAAATCAACAATTAAGGTTATTTTGGTAAATTTCCCTTAAAACTACTATCTATCTAACTATTAGCTCATGTATCTTAACTGCAGTCTTTGCCTTTACCAATGGTTGTATGACAGAATGTGATAGAGATGAACAAAGCACATATATAATTTTTCCACAACTTGCATCCCCACACCTGTAACTAAGATCTCAGCTGCAACAAGATTTGATGCATAGATACATACATAACATATTAATTGCACCATTCTATACGGTGAACTAAATGGCGATAAAACCCATTTAATATGTGGAGCAATGCATGATTGATGCAATTCAAACAATAATGCCTCAGAGTATTGATGGTGCAACTAATTTCTTATATTCTAAAATGCTTAACACATATTACAAGAGATTCTCAAAGCATATAGCGTTGTGAACGATATTTAACTTTCCAGGATGAAAGAAGATGCATTCTGGCCGGCTACAACGTTAAGACTACTTGCCATGTACAAACTGATCTACAAATTATGAATATGGGATGATGTTAACGACGCCAATCTCTTTGTACAGTTTCCCCAACCACGGTTCTAAGCACAGCTGCCAATGGCCGCATGTTAATGGGATATAGTGAATCCGATGTCCATAGCCTTATCCGCTAGCATCATTCTTTCTTAGAGGCTTCGACCTTTATGTGTTGCATCTGTTACAGTTGGGGGTGGGTAGATGGACAAGAACATGAGCATGTACCTTATGTCAAAAGCAGCAGGCTAAAAATGAGTTTAACATACATAACATATAGCATAAACAATTATCAGAAACTATTATCTCATCATGGCTTCTGTTTGATTTTTGTTTCAATTGGTCAATGTATAGGAAACAACAATTAGTATCAGTTCAAAATCAGCTTTGTTTTTAACAAGATAGATTGAACAATATGTATTTGTTTGGCTCCAACATTCCTGAAGTAGGTATGTGTTTGAGACATTACACTTCACTCTACTCTCTAGCCGAATGACATCATTCTCTAGGTACGCAACATCATGTCTAGCCTATTTAAGCTTTCAATGTAGATGACCCATAATTGCAATCCTAGATTGCTTTCCTATTTTCCAAGCTGGTCCACACATTGCTAGTTTTCTTCCCCCACAAATGCACTTGTCTTACAATGTACTTTATGCACTTGCTTTAGGATATATCCTTTTTGTTCAAGAATCCCATGTTTCTACTAATCCCTTGTTTTGTTCAAGAATCCCCTGTTTCTACTAATCTTCCCTCTAAGCTACTAATTTCCTCCATTAAGATAGGTCTCTTTTGTTCAAGAATCCCCTGTTTCCCCCGTAGGATACATTTTTGTTCAAAAAGTATCCATTGTGGAAAACAACCCATTGCTCTCGAGTCCCCCCCATTCCTCAATGCAGGATTTTCTAGGGGATTTGATTTTTTTTTTCATTGAGGTATGAAACTATACAGTTTGTTGTGCCGATGATATGCTCTTCAATAGGTCAACCCCATGCTTCCAAAATCATTTGTAGGAATTATAGAAAAAACAATTGACTGGGGGATTTAGCCTATTGGCTAGACAAGTTTTAGATCTCAACATTCCACCGCCGATCATATCATATGCTTACCTTGCTAGAGGATCATGACATGATATGTATTGCTATTCTGTGGATTATGCAAGAGCTTTTGACACAGTCCATAGAGAAGAGCTATGACATATTATATTGTCATTGTTGGATGTCCCTCAAGACTTGACATACTGCCTATATAAATGGTGTTAGTTTCAATGTCACTGACCAACCTATCATTAATAGTGTCGGAGGACTCTTCGATAATTAAAGGTTAGGCTGCCCATCATGGAAGAGTAGCTCACTCATACATAATTGGCAGTTGATGTATGCAATTGTTGTGGACCTTTTAGCTTATGCCCCGATAGTATGCAATAACATCTGGATGCCCTTAACAATTTTGTCAGCACGCTAGTATGAGGGCCAACTTGGCCAAGAAAAAATACTCTATTTTAATCTTCTTTCAGGCCCGCATAAATGACCCCACTTCACATATCAGGGTCAGATAGTGGAGGTGGTATAAATACACAAGTACCTTGCTATAGATTTTAGACTACCATGCATTGAAATATAGTCTCCCAGAAAAGGGTGACTACAGCTTAGAAAGCTTCAGTGCTTGCAAAATTATTACCACGGGGTAAAGCTTTTATGAGTGGTCTCATGCATTATTTTGGGTGTTTGTTGAACAAATTATTTGGAATCGTTTTCTACATGAGAGGGTCTAGAGCGTGTTTAGAAGGCCTTCTTGACTTGGACTCTTTGAGTTACGTCCACACTTCCATATACAATTCTTCTACAAGAGACTTTCTCTTCAACATGTTGGCATAGACCGACACAACCTCTATTGTCAAAAGGTAGTAAACATGTAGGACAGTCGAATTCTAAATCTTACATACACAATGGCCATGGCTCCGTAGCATGTCAAAGACTATTAGAAGGTAAGGAAACAGACAAATTGGCTCTCGAAATGGAAGGGAATATCAATGCAGAGCACACTCATTTGAAAGATCACCTGAATGCTTTTGGGATGCCATCATATCTATTAGCACATTTGCCCCCGAAGAGGATAAGCTAGTTTGTCCAAATATCTCTAACTCTTGCACTGGTCCATTATAATATTACTAACTCCTGCCTTGCTATCATAAAATGCAGTTCACAAATGTATACACATCATTCTTTTTCTTTATAATTTGTTGATGCTAGTGTAACCACCGACTGAACCCTAGATGTGAAACAACAAAGTATTTGTCAAGGGTTCTAGCTTCCCTCTCACTAGTCCTAGGTCCAGAGTCTTACTATGTATAGTTCAGCCCCATGACCTTATGTGGTCATCGTGGACGTTAAAATAACATCTATCTGCTTACCTACCTAATATCAGTTCATAAAGCTTCATATGCTTCGTATTCATGAACCAGGTATTCATGTTGTGCAAGTACATAATAGTGGCGTTGGTTTTTCATCTTTCCTTTCATTCATTTTTAGTATGTATTTGTTTTTGGATTGCACAATCGAGATTATGTTTAAAACCAGTTGATGAAGTTTTACCACAAGGGTTTTGTGAGAAGTCAAAGAGCGAGGTTTTGTATCCAACGCTTTTCTATTCCTTCTATGGTAGCAAGTAGATATGCGGCTACTTAACCTTGTAAAAAACTTGAGATGAATGAAAACCCTATTCTATAGGTTTTGCCGTGTCCAAGCACGACTCACACAGTAGATCCAATTGCCTAGAACAAAATTAAATTAAAAGTGACTAGAATGCAAGGATGTTTAGGTAAGCCTACTATAAAACACAACAATAGAGGGAACTAGCCAAAGCATAGTGATACACATTGGATTATAGATACGATCGTACTTGTACTGAGTCAATATAATGGCAGGCTTACAAAGAAAATGGACATGCCAAGGAATGGAAGTGACCTATAGAAGTGTTTGAACTTTTTACAATAATGTACAACTGTGAAATCACTAAAGACCTATGGTACAACTATATCATAATCTGAGAATGGTGAAGATTTTAAAAGATCTAACTTGACTTTAAGGTTCATATCATAATTTAAGAATGGTGAAAATTTTCAAAGATCTATGGTGCAACAACACTTTAAATTCTTACTATATTTTTGAAATTGTATAGATGCCACCACCATATAAGGGGTAGTGCAAGTAAGAGTCAAGGTAGGCACCTAAAAAATCTTACAACTTTAATAGTTTGTTGGACTCTTGACTAGAGATAGGCAATTCGTTACAAAGTATTCATCAAGATTATTTGATGATATTGGTTTTGAGCTTATTTAACACACACATCTGCCCAACACACCATACTTGTTTATGTCAAGAGGTAAACACATGCTATATCATTCTTCTTTTCTAGACAGAATTAGACTTGCAACATGAGATTTCACAAAACATGAAAATTTATTAATTTTATGCAGTTCTGTAGCAAATGCACAATGAAATATAAAGCTTCTGTAAAAGGCCCGTCATAAATTTTACAAGACTTTATTGTCATCAAGGTGTCATCTGTGAGCAGAGGACACAATAATATGAAGATTAAGAAATGAAAGTAAGTATGTAGAGCAAAAATCTCCTGTTTCTCTGCACAAATTCCTGTAAATTAAAAAGCAGATACTTCTGGTGTATTATAAAGCAGTTAAAGTCATAAATATGTACTGTATTACATTCACAATAAATCAAGGTCTTTTGAAACCAAATACATTAGATTTTGCCAAACGACTCTAGTCGCTTCTTGCCGCCCTCCCAAGGGTATTGAACAACTCTAGCACTGTACAGATTCTTAGCACCATTATTCATAGCCTGAATAATAAGTCCAGTGGTATGTTCTCGCAAGGCTACTTGGAACAGCTTAATAAATTTCAAGCCACTCTGT
>JAANSK020264739.1:0-12070 GCA_011763485.2 Isoetes engelmannii
AAGACATGAACAAATAAGAAAGTAAGCTCAAGATAAAAAAGACGCAAACAAAGATGAAAGTCACTCCGGGCGTATTTAACCTCTCGAAGAGCCTCTCGAAGAGGCAGCGCTGGATCAAAGGTGTAAGTCAAGAATGCATTTGATCTCTCGAAGAGGCAGCGCTGGATCAAAGGTGTAAGCCAAGAATGCAGAGCCTGTAAACAGAGGATATAAACAGACATGATTCAAAAACTCACTTCAGTTAGAGCGTTACCTTATTGTCTGGACAGATGAAGTGCGCAAATGCACAAAATCTGCTCCATGCATACATCTGCTCTGTATGCACAGAATGAAATTTGTATCAAGAACAGCACCACCAATTCCGGACTGCTTACAAATGGCCAGACCCATTTCTAACTGTGGCAGACCCGTTTTCATGCTGCTTTGTGAGAAGCTCACATTCCAAAAAATGCGATCCACATCATTGTACTGTGATGTGTCTGTAGCAAGACGAGCTAAGAGGATTTCGCACCATCAGAACCCACTGCAAAAACACGAAACCTTGTGCCTGTATGCCCGAAACCCTCGCAAGAACAAACACTTCAAGGAAATCTGAGGTGAGAAGCTAAGGAAATGGCTAACACTTTTTCCCATATTGAATCTATTCGGAGCAACGGCAGCAGGTCTGGTTGTATTCGGAGCATCGGCGCTCAAGATTCTTTACACAATTGCATGCACAGACTGTGAAGGAAAAGGGCTTACCAAAGGAAGCGCTCCTCTAACAGAGCAAAGCTCTTATCTGCCATCGCCACAACACCAACTGCCATCGCCATAGATTGAGCCCGGAATATCCGTCGCCACATCTTCATCGCCTAAAAACGGCCGAAGCATTCACAAGAATCCGATCGAACAGAGTACTACGGAACCAACGGACCACGTCTTTCTCCACACAAACAGACGGCCGAGATCGAAAAAATGTATGTCGCAGGACCATACAGATCTATATCGGGAATACCTTTATATATATTCCTGATATTAGTTGGATAATCGCAACGTTGCTTGCATTGCATTTTTGTTAAGAACCCAGCTTAGTTTGAGGCATGAAACTTTTGAATGGTTTAGGTTGACAGTCCATGCGCACTCGAGGATTCCAAATACTTTTGTGCACTGGCGATGCCAAATGCTAGTGCCAGTGTCATAGTATCCACGTATGCACCTTCCTTGTCTGCCCCTGACATTTTCTGCAGCACCAAGTTAACTTTTGGTGCAAACAATAACCAAGCCAACTTTTGGTTTCTCAATTTTTGGGTGACTTTTGTTTCAAACAATAAACGCATGCACCTTGATTTACTTCAATCCATGCTTTTGCAGGTTTCTTATCGCAGCTACATGCTGTCTGTGCTCTTCAATATTTGCACCAGTGCTCCATAAGTGAGCATCAGAATAAATTCCTGATATACGCATATATGCAGAGGCATGTTGAGAATTCAAGTGGATACTTTATCAAAGCATCCCCTATCTCGACATTATCATATGTCCTGCAAGCAGGAAGAAAAGATAACCAGCCAATTTAATTGGTTAGTGTGGAGTATTTCCTCGGCTTCATTGAAATGTCCTCTTTGACCAAGAAGATCAGCCACACAGTCTTGTACCCTTCATCCACTAGGCCTGCATGACTGCAAGCCTTTAAGAATAGTTGCAAATATCACTATCTGGCTCAATGCCTCTATGTCCATATTTTCAAGGCATTGCCTTGCAAATGCCACATTACCAGATTGCTACCCATGAAACCACGTCCCGGACCAAATGCTTCCTCTTGGAGTTCACTTTCCACAATCTGCTTATAGATGCACTTACCTTGATCTATAGCACTGATACTTGCACATCTTCTTTCAAGACACTTACAAATGCAACTTTATCTGGCTAAAGCCTTCATCCTGCTCCTTATCAAAGCATTCTAAAGCAAGAAAGCCTTTCCTGTGCTGCATGTTTCCTCCAGATTTTCAAACTTGAAATAAATGTCAATGTGGCGTATTTCCAACAAAGGTGCTAGACCGTGACTCCTTGCTTTTGATAATCTGCCAATGGATATTCCTTCTTGATCTAAAGCACCAGCAGTGGCACATGCTTTCAGAATACCGGAGGATGTTACTTCCTCTGCAGTTACATTCTCATTTTGTATATCCAAGGGAGGTTTCCTTCACCACGCTGCACGTAGCCAGAAATCATGGCATTCGCTGATCTTGCATCTCCCTTTGGTTTTGAAGATTCTGCATGTTTTTCCTACGTTTCGACATTTAGCATACATATCAAGAAGGGCATTGCCTACATAGAGATCAGATTGAACACCATTTGCGAGATTATCTGATGATAAATGTGCTTTCCCCAATCCAGGTCCAATGCCATAACACATGCTTGTAAAAGAGCAACATAAAGATATTGATTACTCTTCATATCTGAGATATTGATTACTCTTCATATCTTCATGTCCAAGTTTGGCATAGGCTGCAATGACTGCACTCTTCATATTTTCGTGTCCAAGTTTGCTTATCAGATTGTACTCCTTGAAACCACGTCCTGGAATAAATGCTTCCGCTTGAGTTCACTTTCTACAATCTGCTTATGGATGCGCTTATCTTGATCTATAGCACCGATGCTTGCACAGGCTTTCAAGACACTTACAAATGCAACTTTGTCTGGCTTAAGCCTTCAGTCTGCTCCTATCAAAGCATTCTAAAGCAAGAGAGCCTTTCCGTGTTGGCCAATCATTAAGTTCCATGATACCATGTCCCGAACTGGTTGCTCGTCAAAATTGTGCATGCTTCCCCCAGATTTTCAAACTTGGAAATTTCCAACAAAGGTGCTAGACTGCAACTCGCTTTTGATGATCATCCAATGGATATTTCTTCTTGATCTAAAGCACCAGTGGCACATCCTTTCAAAATACTTGAGGATGTTACTTCCTCTGCAGTTACATTCTCGTTTTGCATATCCTGATAACATTTCCAAGGGAGGTTTCCTTCGCCATGCTGAATGTAGCCAGAAATCATGGCATTCCCTAAAAATCATGGCATTCCCTGATCTTGCACTTCACTTTATTTTGAAGTGGCCAGCTTTCTTTCTACTAAGAATGCAATTCCTTTGGCCCCTTTTATAATACCTCTTGCTTTTCCAAATCATCTAGAAGGGGAGTTGACATGGGGCTATCCAAGTAAGCTGCCTTTTCCGGAGGACCATTAACAGTCCCCTTAATGGGCATGTCATCTTCAGGAGTTGCTGGAGATGAAAGCATGTACAAGACAAAGGTATATACCACCACTGCTCCAACCTATGTGTCAAACACGAAGTGTGAACTTCAAACTAATGTACTGGTCAAAAATAAGCTATAGAAATACATCTCTGGAAACGTACACATTGACCAAATGCTATATAAGCTACACCATGACCATCTTTATTGCATGTTGGGCCATGGATTCTCTTTCTCGTGACAAACAGACTCAAGAAGTACAAGAAGAACATTCCCAATATTATCTGCAGGTAAACATGTTAATAACTATAAAACTGCAGGTAGTTATCCATAAAAAATTTAGGAAGATTCCCATTGAAGGTTCCTCAAACAGTAACTTTTTCTCGAATAAAATAAACTGAACTTCTATATGCTTTGCCTTAGTGAAGTTGCTTGGATTTTTCACCAAGCTTACAGCTGCCCTGTTATCATTAAAGATGGTAGTGGGATTGGCTTGCTTAGATCCTATATCATTTAGTGGACTTCTATCTAGATGGCCTCTTTTGAAGCTGCACATATAGCCATGTACTCTGCTTACTATTGCTGTTGCTTTCTGCTTTTTGCTGGCCCAGCTGATAACTCGCCTTTACAGCTTGAACAAGAAGCAGATCTGGATTACTCGGTGAGACAGCCTCTCCTGCATATAGGCTCATCAACAAATCCTTCTAATAGAAGTGTGGGATCCTGACCTTGGAAAGCAAATACCAAGCTTTGTAGTACTCTTGAGATATCTGAGTATCCTTTTGAAAGCCTGTCCCCGTGAGTGGATTGTGAATGCCCCATGAATTGACTAGCTGGAAGAACACTTTCACATATGCCTGGTCAAGTACGGACCGTAATAATGACCCTATATGCGTCCGTAGGGGAATTTCAATACCTCATGTGGCAGATGGTCACGATTGGCAGAACCACCATAAATCAGAGATAGGAAATAGCAGGAGTACTTACTTCATTATTGTTGTCTTGTATGTTGATAGCTTAATATTGGCATATCAATGAAAACGTTGCTTTGGCAAGTGTAAAGAGACCAACTCTGAAGTCAAAGAGGAAGTGGTTATTGAGTATTGGACCTAGTAGTGAATCGAGTCTCGGGTCTCATCAACGAGAGTTGTACGATGCTTATTCCATACCTATCTGGAAGTGGTTATAGGTCCAATACTCAATAACAACTTCAGATAGGTATGGAGTAAGCATCGTGTTTGACGAGACCCCTGAGACTCCAAAAGCTTCAAAACCTTTTGTAGAGACTGGGATAACGTTCTTAAGCGTCATATTCATATTCATATCATATCTTCAGCATATATAGAAGTCATGTGGCTCCTCCTGGAATCAGACAGAAGATTTCAAGAAATGATAGGATATAAATGATAGGCTATATTCTGAGTAAAATCGAATTGCTAAGTACAATACCTATCTTTCCAATTGAATCTGTAAATGCAAGGCTCTGGATGATTGTACCTATAAAAGATGCTTATTTAGACGGTAGCCATATTCAAATCGAAATATGTTACAGAGAGGAGAAAATATTGTATCTAGATCGAGAAGACAAAATTCAAACAATCCAGAAAAGAGGGCGCATCTAAGATGGCCTAAATGCAGTTTTTATTCCATTTTACCATAGCAATATGGTGTGAAATTGGCAACCTGTGTTTAGTCTTAAGCAAGAACTGCAACAACTCTGTTTTATCTATAGCAAAAATTCCAATTTTCAAAAGCAAAAGGGTCTGAAATGGATACCTGACAAGGTCGTCTAAGGACGCAATCATTCAAAGTTCGGACACTCAACAGCTATATTGTTCTGCCCTACAAGAAGTCAGCAGACAAAGTTAATGCCCAAGAAGCCCCGGCATCTTTGCTGTGTAAACATTCCTAACAACCAGTCTCCTATCAACGTTCTGGCATTTTCTCAAATAAGCCAAATGCCTCTTCTCAAAGAAGTCAAAGCCAAATGCAGATCTATTTGATACCAAGAAACAATTCCAAGACTCATTGCAAGGGTTAGAATGCAAGTTCCAACCTAAAATCCAAAGAATCTGCTGATCCAATAACCAGAATAAATAACCAGAATGATGGAAGCTGGAGATCTAAGGCAGAAAATCGTGTTGTTCCGACGCCAAGGATGCCGTTTGTGAATGCCCTTTTTATTTTCAAATTTAACCGAGACCCATTTGCAGTGAGCCATGGATTATTTTGCAGCATAAACAATTTGCGGCATAAACAAGATCATTGCATGCTGGAAAAGGAGGCCGATACGTCTAAATCCAATACGCAAATAGGCCAGACTGACGCAAGATGATCAATTTGGGTGCGTGAATAACTTCTAAACCTACACTACTCATGGACAGGCTGAAATTTCGCTGAATTTCGGTGACCCTAGATCAAATCCGACGATTCCAACGGCGTTCACATGCACAAGAATTCTGCAGCACCAGACAACATCAAAGCCGGAAACACTCCCCTGCAAAGATGCACTCCTGCTGAAACGATTTTCAGCAAGAAGAGAACTACTCGTGGCCTCGATAAATCTATAAGCTGCTTCTTGGAGCTTCCAGGCTCTGAATCGAATGGAGATTCTGGGGTGCATGAGATGCCTGTGGAAAGCGCCATCAATCTGTAGAAAAGATAAAAATACAATCAATCCTAAACAAAATTTAAGCAGTCTGTATCCAGCCCCATTTGCCACAAATCCTATCCATTTGCTAGAAGGCAAATCCGGAGCAGCAGGGTGTAAGGGCTCCGGCGATGGCAGATTGGAAGCTTCAGGAAGCAGAAAAGGCCCCAAATCATAGTAAACCTAATTGGCAAACCTTCTCGATTGCAAACGTGTGGAAAATTATAAATGTTTCGAGACCTAAGATTTTATTCTATTCATCAATGATTTTTATGTATTTTGCAAACGTGTGAAAAATTATAAATGTTTCCGGACCTAAGATTTTATTCTATTCATCAATGATTTTATGTATTAGATTAGATACTTTTCGGGTCGGAGCTCCGGTCCCTATCAAGCCCTCGCAAATTATCTCAGCCAGATTTGGGTTATAATACCAGAAACCCTTCTTAATTTCAAAAAAAAAAGCCAGGAAGGGTTTCCAACTTTCTCTCAAGTCCGCTAGGGTTTCCTCTAAAATTGGAAACCCAAAAGGTTTTCCGTTAAAAAAAAAACTCCAAAACGATTTACAACTCCCACTGTGACGAGCCTAGTCAGTTAACCCTTTAGGTAATTAGAGATCCCATCATTCTTGACCATTGGTATTTGCTTAAGCCTAGAAACTTAAGAAAAATAATTCATGCATAACCTCAAAAACATTGACACATGGGTAAAGAATATAATCTTTATTCAAAAATAACCCAAGATCATAAAATATTTCTTACAACAATTGTAGTGGTGTATTCACACATCATACATCAAATGTCACATAATAGTTTCAAAATCAATTTTCATGGCTCTTGCTCGTCTGTTTACACCATTAACAATGGGGCTAGTTGCAAGGACTAAATGGGGGTTGAGGCGCTAGTGAATGCCTAAGCATCAATGGTACAAAATGCATAATGCAACAATCAATGAAAATAACTAACTACCATAAACTCGGCCTGCAATTCAAGTTAACGAACAAAACCATGTCGAAAAATAATAACCAATGCTCATGAACATTTACATCATAAGATGAACCATTGCGAATCAACTCAGATACATTAAGAACAAGAACGAAGTGTAAGCAACCATACTACGTAGAATTACAACCAATATTCCTTTGGGTCTGAGCATTGGCCAACTAGGCTGATCAGGCCAATGGCATAAAAGCGTGGCTTGCATACTGGACATTGATCTGATATTCTAGGGTTAAACTTGTGGACCAGCACGTTAACCCGAAGACATCTATGAAGAATCTGCCACCAAAGAATTGCCACTTTAGGATGAAGTATCTCATCCCATGCCCAAGACCACATCTGCTGCCATTGAGGTTGAAGGAGTTGAAGGGGCCACTTATCGGAAGGAGGAAGAATATCAGCATCAAGCAACAACTTATACATAGAGTTCACAAGTTTGCGCTCCTTAACCTCCTCATGACAAACCCATACCAAAATATCTTCTTGGTGTGGCAGAATAGGTTGTAGATACTCCACTACTTTTTGCCAAAGAGCTCTATCCCATCTCCCCAATAAAAACTTTAATTGAAAAGCCTCCCATGTCAGCAGCTAGCCTGAGTCATACCACGCTGCAATTGTTAAGATTCCAGCCATTTTCCAATGTCTTTGAGCCAATGGATGCACTGTAGAGCAAAGCGGTTTGCCAAGGGATCCACCAACAAGGTGCAGCCAGCTGAGCACAAGCAGTTGGATTGATATGAAAAAATGTTTTGACTGTATGCCAGGAGTCTAACAATCCCTTTAAAAATGGAGAAGCATTATGATAAGGTCGCAACTCATAGAATAAAGTCCGTGGAAGAACAGGTTTAAGCATGACTTTACCAAAAGGGATATAGTGAGTGAGGGCATGTACAATAAGTCATAACCCAGGAGAATCGTCCTTACCCATGAGATGCCTCCAAATGAATTTTGAGATCATGACCTTACTCTGCAAATGGAAATCTGTCATGCCCAAACCTCCAGCAGATTTAGGCTTCATACAGGCTTTCTAGCTCATGAATGGAGAGTCAGAGCCTTTCTATGCTACAAATTAGACTTCCTATTCTATAAGTGGGGAAATAGAGACTGGTAGAAGATCCGACAGCTTTGAATCCTTCCTACCCATTTCCAAAAGCATGAAGATTTGAGACGCCAAGTGATCCGGCAGAAATTAATATAGCGTGTTAAACTTGGATTTCAAGCGGTAGGTTATGCTTAAACCGCAGGATTTTCTAAACGGAGTGGACCACTTAAACTGCGCACTAATGTTGTACCCAAGAGTATCAACACCCGATGTCCAAGTGTATAACAAATTAATATAATAACCGTGAGTCTAGACCATCGCACCTAGACTCCGGCTCGAGGATTATATCACAGAGCAACCAACCACACCACAATATATGCCTATCCAAACGAATCTTAGATATTTTAAATAGAAAATCCTTAAAGATATATGTAAATATAAATATGGACAATCGAGTACCGTAGATGACAAACGTTGTCGTGTTTCAGCCAGCCTTAAATAAATAAATAAATAAAAAAAAGTCCCCAAAAAAGGCGTGTCCCCCTCACCCCTCCCCCCCCCCTTTTTTTCCTTTGTTTCCCCCATATGGCTTGAACATGTCAAGATAGAAAAAATTAGTTAAGTCCAAAAAATACTGTATTTTTTTTTTGGCTCAAACATGACGAGATTTGTCATTTAGGGCGCTCGATGGACAACAACTTGCATTGTGCCATAATATTTCTTAATGTATCATGGATCCTAACAATATTTTCATGGAGTTAGCAATATAGCCAGCACGTTTCATGTCCTCAAGGGGTATTTTCCTCTTCAATATTATCCTTGGAAGATGGCAATATTTCTTTATTGCTAAGCTAAGGATTAATACTAAACATTTAACCTTTAAACATTTAATTTGTCAACAAAAAAACAAAACTCAGAGCATGACCCAAAAACATGGACGTCATCAATGGCATGCATGAACGGCATTGTAGCTACCCGAAATCACTCCTAGGGCATCGATTTGGGCCTTCTGAAGCCGGAAACCATCTAATCTAATCGTAAATATCATTTGCCTTAAATTACTGCAAATTACAGCACAAATTATGAGATGTAATTTGCTCCACCCCAACATCTGGAATGTAATTTAAGGCAAATGATATTTACATCCCATAATTTTTATGTTTTGGGCCATTGCATGACAAAAAAAATGCTTCGGCAGTACTGCCAGCTTCGGCAAAGGGCTCGGGCAAAGCCCTCGCCCTCATCCTGAGCTGCTTGCACCGCCTCAGCATTATACCATGAAATGGCCCTCCTCATAAAAATTATGTAGTACATAATTATGAGTTAGAGAGAGTTCCAGACAGTTCCTAGGTTGTTTTGGGCGGTTTCTCAGACCGCAAATTTGCTAGGTAGGCTTCTATTTCAAAGGCTAAATCTTTCCTTCTACCTCCAAATCAAACCTTTCTAAGCTAACTCCGGTTTGTTCCAAACCAATTCCGCCCCGTCCAAGGCACTCCAGAATTTGTCAGGACGCCTACCAAAAGGCGATTGTACGCCCTCAATCCTTTATGATAATTTCTTCTTTTGCTCTTGGATAATTTAATTCACCTTATTACTCTAGTTTTACCATCTCCTACCAATCCAATCCAACAAACCTTGCTTAACTCGGAAAGTGAAAGCTTACTCAATCCAAATCATACATGACTATGGCTTATTATGTAAAAGTTCCAAGCAAGCACGAGCTACGGTAAATCAGATATTAAGCAAGCATAAGAACCCAGGTGTAAGTCTTAGCCCCCACATGGAAGTGTTCGCTCCTTTCCTCAGCTTCAAGGATTCTCCCAACTCACTGTACAAATTGTGCTTCCTCTCCACTTTGCCGCTTTTCAGCAGATCAAGAATGTCTTCTTAATTTATTGTATAAATCGCTCGTATTACCTTCGTATAATGTTTGCATATACGGGGTATTTTTCATTTAATTATTCCTTTGCATTCTTTTTAATATGAATTCCATAAATATACTCACAATAGATATTAGGTTCGTTACAGTCTCTCCTCCAAATCTTCAACCCATGTCCTCATAGGCTCATCTCAGGAAACTCGCCGAAGAATCCAATTTGCGTCTTCCCGCGTGGCATCTTCCTTAGGGCAGCCCGACCATTGAACTAGGAACCTGCGTATTGTTCGCCTTCTTAATCGGCGTGTCTCTTCTTCTCTCAAAATATGCTCTCGCTGAGGGTATAAAAAGTTCTCTCTTTCAGCTTTTGAGAACTTTCCTGGCAATTAGTCCAACGCAAATCACTTTTCTTACACAATAAGAACGTCAAAGGAGCAATAGTTTTTGCAAATTTAGGAACAAATTTGCGATAATACTAGCCTAACCCCAAGAATGACCTTATCTCCTTCACTGTCTTTGGTGTTGGCCAATCTATAATTGCCGCAATCTTAGAGGGATCTGGCTCTACCCCCTTTTCTGAAATGACAAGGTATACTAGCCTACTTTGTGCAAAAGAACACGAAAAAACCCTCCAATTATAATTCCTCTAGCGTACCATACAGCTTTCCTCGTCTTAAAATAACTAATGTCTGTCTCACATGCTCCACAATCTTCTCTAATGTTCTTGAATATACCAAAATGTCATAAAAGAAAACCAATATAAACTTATCCAAGAAATGTCATTAAGCGCATGAAGGTGGCGGGAGCATTTGTCAACCTACACGACATCACAACAAACTCATAATGTCGATAACGTGTTCTAAGTGCAGTTTTATAGATATTTGAATCCTTGATTCATATCTGATGATATCCAGATCGAAGATCAATTTCTGTAAAATACCTAGCTTGATCCAACTGGTCAAAAAGCTCATCAACCCTAGGCAATGCATATTTGTTCTTCACCATAATCTGGTTAAGCATGTGATAATCAATACACAACCCTAATGTGCCATCTTTTTTCTTAACAAACAAAACTGGTGCTTCAAAAGGGGAAACACTGGGTTGTATGAAACTCTGTTTCAATAATTCTGCTAACTACTCTTTCTAATTTAGCCATCTCTAATGCATGAAATTTGTATGGTGGTCTTGATGTAGGTTCAGCTCCTGGAACGAGTTCTATCTCATGATCTACCATTCTATGTGGAAGCAATTCTATTAGTTCTTTTTGAAACACATCAGAAAAGTCATATAGCACATTTGGACCTCAGGAGCAATAAGTTGTTCTTGCAACGCTGCGGTGGTCAAGAATTGGTGTATCAACACTGCACACCCCATTCGTAGACAATCCTTCGTAATCTGCTTCTTAAAGCTTTTCGGGGACAAAAAGGTAACTGTAAATGATGAATACATTCCTTCCAACACATACTCGTCTCTATCAGGACTTTGGCACGTGACTACTTGCTTCCCACAATCAATGCAAGTCATAGATGGCCCAACCATGACATTCCTAGAATAGTATCATACTTCCCTAGCCTCAAGCTTAAAAACTAGTGTGGGACTCAAGACCTCTTACTTTGAACTCAAGGTTTTCATCATAGAGTAAGAAGTCTTAACTTTACCATCAACCAACTCCACATATTTAGGGGCCCGACTAATCATATTCAAATCTAGTTTCTTTGCCAAATTTAGGGAGATAAAGCAATGGGTGCTACCACAATCAAGAAGAAATAAAACAGGAACTCCATGAATAATACCTGATACCCAGTGACCACCGCTTGGTTATCTACATGGCCTTGGTCCACTGCAGCATACATGCGTATCCTTTCCACATGAGGGTCCACGATTCTGGCAGCCCTAGCTTCAATTGCAGGATTGGCTTGTGCTACCATCCTATTACCTCCTCCATCTTGTCCTCTGCCACCCCTGTGATTGTCCCAATAGCCTCCATGGCCATCCCATTTCCTCTCCCTTGGTTTCCTCTACCTTGGCCCCATCCATAAGCATTATTAGAATTGTCTAGGCCATTAATTTGTGTGCTCTTCACGTTGGGGACCTCAAGATGAGGTGGTACTATCTGCTCATTTTCTCGGGCATTCCCTGTGATGACCATACAAGTATTTCGTATTATACGAGCATTATGCTCGCATTACAAAAGATGGTCATTGTCATGAACCTACGAAGAACGGAGCTAAGAACAAAACGAAGAACAAGAAAATACAACAGAAATACCAAAGTAATC
>JAANSK020264750.1:0-12070 GCA_011763485.2 Isoetes engelmannii
TTCCCACCAGTAACCTTCAACCCATGAATTTTCCCTAATACAACATGTACTCAAGCCACATATAAGTGTAAGTGAAATGGATTTTTTCGTTCTCCTGAAGCCACATAAGCTTATTCGCAATACAATGTGAGGCCTTGTGCTTTTAAGACCTTTAGGGATGGTGGCAGCCTGGAACAGATATCTATAACAGTCATAGGGAAATGATTGCTTTATACCATTATATAGAATTGGAGTTAACAGGATTGAATTGGATTTGAGAATAGAAACTTGGGTCATGGTGCAACGTGGCACATAAAAATGATTACAAAAGAAATTGTATAGTAGAACTTACTTTGTGCTCTTGTGGCGCGCCTTCTTCTCCGTATTCCGTCATTCTGCTTCGTCTTCTCACAACCAAAAACGAAACACTAATTTCAGCGTCTCTCTGTATCGCATACCATCTTTCACTAAATACACCATGTAGTTCCTCTGTGCGACTTCCATGAAATGAACCAACGAGTCGACAAATTTTGACTGGACCACAAATAAGTCTTTTATATGTTTTCTTATATGCTTCGGGTGTTGACCCACCAAAATTGGACAAATCTTCTGTACTTTTTCCTACATTCCATACGACCTTTCTCTTCTTCGCATCTAGCAGCTTGCAATTATGGAATAGAATCGCAAGATATTATGCTGCTCCTTTTCCCTTGAAGCCATAATAAATTTCATACATCTTCTCACAATACTTAGTTATTTGAATGAAACGGGGCCAATAAAAACTGGAAAACAGTCAATGCAGTGCACCGTCAATTTCTTTTGCTGATTCTGCTGCGGATATAAAGACAAATTTTGTGACTTCGAAGAAACTGACTTTAGGCTCCAAAGGTCCTCAAGCGACTTCCATGAAATTTCTATAAAGTAGATCATCACTCCATGATGACTCAGCCATTAATCATTTTTTGCTGTTGGGTTTCGGATTTGTGCATGTTTTGTCACGCATGCGATGTAAGGCCAACATAGGCATGACCGACAAATGTTGGACCAATAAAGCAATGCTGGTTTGGTCAAATGTTTGACCAATAAAGCAACGATGGTGTTATTATGTGTGTATGACATAGAGCTACTAGTTTCCATCTAAGGTAAATAAAAATATTGCTATTCTAGTATCTTGCACGGGATGGATCAAATTTTAAATGCCCTCCTCCCATTCCATATTTAGCTAGTTAATGTTGAGATGTGACTTAATATAAGCTTTCAACACTTCTTGCCTTGTCACCAATGTCTAAAGAACTATTGAATTTTCACATTTCATATTTTTTGACATTCCATACGTTACTCAAAGTGTGTTTTTTTAGCTAAAACAATGACCAAATGCTAACATCTTTTATTGGTAGGAATGTGCCCCCCTTTATATATATAACTAGGAACGCGTGCCCGACGATGCCGGGCATTAATCATGGGCTTGTGTAATGGGTAGCTGTGATGTATTTTTGAAGTAGAGTGTTGTAAATAAAATCAAGTCCATAATGGAATGGAGTGCTAAGATGCGGAGGTATTTTGTAGATGATGATAGATCCTTGATGAAATTGCATAAGGGATGTGAAGTAGAATGAAATGAACTTTTATGTTCTATAATTGTGGTAGCAAACCTTGCTAGTCAAACATAACATTGTAAGCAAAATTTCCTATTAGCGATGAGGCTTCGAACGTTGATGCTAAAGCTTGTAACGTATAGGTACAAACCTTTGCCATATAATGGTGGTGGTGGTAGTGTCGTAGCTTATGGGACAATTTACAACACATCCAGATGGATCCTGCCGCCACCACTGTACATGGCTGAAGTGGGTCCTTCTCCACCAAATTTATAATGCAATTATAGAGGCAAGTCTCTTATTCCAACCGTACGCTTGTTGAGTGTGTAGAGGAGACCTAATCTAATTTCCAAGCTCCATATGCGATTGGACAATAGATTCCAAACAATGGCACAATGTTACTTAAATGGACCTATAAGTCATGAGCATTTAAAAAAACTTGCGCATATAAAAGATCTTGACTTGACAATCGTGCATCTTTAGAACATTTTTTTCATCCATTTATAATTCTTCTTCAAACTATTGTTGTTTTTTACGTAGAAGATGGCATTAATTATTAAATGGGTGCTTTGAAATCTAAACGTATTAATTTATAAGCATATATGTTCAAGAAATTGTTTCTAGTTGTCATATGTTACATAAAAATTACATGGTCTGCTCAAAATGTTCAAGCAATGGAACTTGAATTGTGGATTAAAGGATCGTTTAGGATGCAACATGTTTTTAAAATTAGATGTATTTGGCGTAAGATATTCTGCACACTGATTAGTATTTTTGGATGCAAATCTCTATGTAAGCAATATTTTCTTGGTTGCGGATTGCTCAGAGGACCAATGATAAATCAATCTCTATGTTCAAGCAATGGAACTTGAATTGTGGATTAAAGGATCTTTCAGGATGCAACATGAGTTTAAAATTAGATGTATTTGGCATAAGATGTTCTGCACACTGATTAGTATTTTTGGATGCAAATCTCTATGTAAGCAATGTTTTCTTGGTGCAAATTCCCCAGAGGACGAATGATAAATCAACCAACAATAACCAATGATGAGCAAATAACAATGCAGCAGAAGATAGATATAAGGCCAGGCCAAACCTACAAAAGCCAAAGAAAGAAATAACAAAAGATTACTCACTAAATTTAAAGTGCTATGTAACAAAAAAAATCCAAGTTGTGCAAATCATTTTCTGCAAACAAAGAGCTCCAGATTGATAGTGTAGATGCTTGCACAGCATTGGGCAAAGGCATGTACTCTTGATAACGATCATGGCACTCCAAGAAACTATGTTCCATCACAACAAAGACCACATTGTCAGTCAAAGAAGCTCCACATTTGCATGATAGATTTGCCACTGATGTATAAGCTGCAGATATTGTTGGATCGCAGTCAAATACATTCTGCAGTGGTGCGATATTAGTAGCATGTAAGAATGCAAATAAATGATTAACCTAATGGCAATTGCTGCACCAGCAACAACAGATAGCATGCCACCCAAAGCATGCGTCAGTTTTGCTTACCTGCTTCAATGTCATACATCAGGCGAATATTGGTTTTGAACAATGCAGAGAAGCTTCCGGTTGAAGAGCTTCATGCACTTTAGAACTTCAGATACACACGCAATGGTCCCTGTAGGTCGAACTCTGATAGTAGCCTGCATGTCAAACTATGATTCCGTTAAAAAAAAGTGGACATGAAGCTCTAAAAACGCTCAAAAGCTTAAGACAACATAAAACGCAGGGAAGAAGCTTGCCTTCTAATATCGGCTCCAGAAGCAAGAGGAAGAGCTCCAGATGCTACAAAATCCTGAAAGAATACTACGATTAAATTTAGAGAGATCTGATAAGTAGGGACGACCAATGCTATGCTACCTTGTACTCACGTTTCTAAGCTCCAAAGAGTTGAGGCGCAAGAATAAAACCTAGCTGAGGCGCCATACAGAGGAGGGAATTCTGTAAAGCAAAACCGCATCCAAATTCTGCTCTTCTTCATTCACAAATTTCTTCGGCATTAATTTCTGATATATAGTCATAGACAATTAGCACTGGTGTCATAAACATGTCATAATCACAATGATAGCAAGCAAAAAATCGGCTGTTAATTATATCAAAGACTAGCATTATAGACATGCTATGTGTACCTGTACAAAACATTCCTTCTCAAAACATTGAACCTCAATATCTTCGTATGTTTGGTTTCTAGTGATTTAGACATCTAATAGATGTATACATCTTTATTCGCATATGCCTAAGTGTGTAAATCACAATGACCGGCAAGCAAAAAACTGGTCGTCAAAGACTATCCATGCATAGAAGTACCTATGAGGTTGCTTTAAAACAAAACACAAATGCTCATCTTCAAGTTTACCTTCTGCAGCTATGTGGACACCACAAATTTCCAAGCCAAAAACGCATTAAGGAGAAGAAAACCAATGTACCTGCACATTTCAATTGATTAGATGGAAGAGCAAAATCATGATAAAAACAAAACAGGTATCTTCATAGCTTGAGCAGGCTGCCCTCCATTGCTCTATATTTCCCAAAAAAGGCACATCTATATGCATTTGTCCCAAAGGGAACATGCTATATGCATTAGCCCCATCTTGTAGGATCATTCCCAAATAAATTCGTAAAATTCCTAAACCCCAATGCAAGATCATTACCTGCAATGGCAGCTCCCTGCTCCAAGGAATACATGCTCCCTTGCTCCAAGGAATAAAGGAATCGTGTAAAGAATTGAAGACCTCTATTTACCATAATTTTTTTACAGGCAACGGAAAGGGTTGAAGACCTCTGTTTGAAACAGGCACACAATCGAAGCATACCTTTGTTAAAGACTTCCGTATGGAGTGGAAAGGGTAGGAGCAGGCAGCAGACTTGAATATCTCTGAAACAAAATGCCAAAGAAACGGAGGATGCATTTGAGTGGATATTTTGTGGTATTTACGTAGTGTAATACTCCTTTGCTGAACTCGCTTACTGCAAAGATTCAAGCTGCAAAAATAAAAAGAGATAAGTAATGTAATATACTTCAAGCTCCAACTATGGAGCCGAAGGTAAAGCCTTCCTGTGGCATCCGAAATAGGAGTTACCTGGACGTCTGGGCATTTTTTTAGCCTAAACTTTTATGCCCTAAGCTTCTATGTTCCTGTCGAATCTGTAAAGCTAGCTGGCAATAATGCTCCTGCAAAGAGGCAATGCCTTGCATCAACCAGATCTTCCTCTTACAAAATATAAGATCACAAATACCAAATAAGCTTCCGGTTCCCGAACCACAAACCTCAAATGTCTCCCATAAAGTGAAAGGAATCGTGATGCAAATGCTCAATCGCTAGCAACACTTTGCAAAGGCTCCTTTTGTTTGCTGCATGGAGCGGCATGCTTGGGATATATCATAAGACGCCATGCTGGCTATTCAATAACCATTTCTTCTTTCGGATCTGCACACAGAAAAAGTGAATAAGCATGAAAAGAAGTAAAGAAGCATGAAAGACGGCATTTTACCAGAACCATCGCCCCTCCAAAACTGCTTCATTTTAGCTGTTAATCTTCCTCGACCCTTGTGGCAACCCGGTTTGATCGAGCAAAGAATCAGGACGGCGGCCGATGCCATAGCCACAACCTATCTGAGGTATGAAATCAAATAGTCGTGCTGCGGACTGCAACCGGGGAGGGACGAAATTCAAATTACTCCCGGAAGGGGACCCGCAAGGGTAAGGGAACGCCGCATGCGGCGTAACATGCGGCGTTCCTGGCCCGCAACCCAACACCCTTACAAAATAAAAAAGAAGATAATCCAATGCCCTTATTGAAAAGATAAAAGTCAATTTCCTTAGTTAGCAGAGCGCACTTTGTCGTATAAGCTGATTTGGACTCCATGAAGATACGTCACAAGTACAAAATGATTAAGAGTCTAGAATAAGGAATCATTTTGTAAGACTACCAATTGAAGCTTCTAGGTATTTGATTAGATGGACTATTTTAGAAACCCAAGAAGATTAATGATTGGGTTAGATGTTGATGAGTTATAACTTACTCTTATGGTAGAAGTAGGCTATTACGCCATAATTGATGGCACATTCATAATTAGTTGGTTTTCATCGCCTACTAAAAATCTAGAATCCAACTCCATCTCTCCCTTTTATTAGGGTAAGCATATATTAATATTGATAAAAATTACATTGGATATCCCCAAGTGGGATTGATAGAAAGAGGTATCATAAGATAGATACTACTCCTATATAGGGTTTGTAGCCAATTTCCAAGTTGCGGGAGGTAAGAAGAAATCCCCACTTAGTAAAAACATCATACCAACCACAACAACATCATCATCACTTTGGAAGCAAAAGAAAGTCGTTTACTCTTCCAAAGAGATGTTTAAGTCCATCTTCCAACGACATTTGGAAAATGTATATAATTTCCTTAAACTCCCAATTCTATCCATATTCTTGTCATAATTACGACCAAGTGTTCGATGATGAGCCAAAGCCATGGGGGCCACCTCCAGATTAAATGTGTTTTTATCCTTCCTACTGAAACAGACAACCCTCCAAGAGCTACTCCACAACGGCATTTCCAAATGCACCACAAAGAAATATGAGTTGAATGACATCTGCATCTATACTGACAAGAATGGCCGGCCATGACAGCTGACAATCCACTATTCCAATAGTGGATGGTTCATTGTCTCTGACGCTCCACATCCTAGTGGACTGACATCATGTTGAACAATTCCCTCATGTCATAGTACTAAGTCCTCCTTGTAGACTGACCCAACGAAAGAATTGAATCTTTCTAGAACACAAGGACGTCCAAGATTTAGTCAATAAACCATTGGTCTCTGCTTGGTTTAACTCCAACCAATCAGCAGCCTTTAATGGAGATGGTGGCATTAGCCAACCATACACCTTTCAAACCTTATATCCCCCATGTTTGGATTAGTATGCTTTTAACAAGATCCTTAATCAATTTACCACACAACCATTCAACCAAAAATCAAAGCTAACCATCACAATAGTTAAACTTAATCAATTCCATGGTCACCACTTTGCAAATTCACAAGAATGAAATTAACCATTGAATTTAAAATCAATGGTGCTCGAACTTTACTGTAGCAAGTCCCTTGGCACTGTAGCAATCATGAACTTCTATCCAATCAAAAACACAAAAGAGCAGACCTAGTCGATGGATATAGATCCGATTCCGGCTTCAATCTGTTAATTTGTTCACTGTACAAATGCTAGTAGATTAGCTTCATCTATATCCAGGTGGTTCGACGGTTTTGCCATCGGATTCGCCTGGTTTACAGTTAGCTATTTTAAAATTGATATTTTGGCTCCAATGGGTTTCGACACATACTGACCATATAAATAGTATGCTCGACCATTGAGCATAAACCCCTTCATACTATTCACACTTAGGGTATCTGCAAATGACCAAATATAATCTGTACACATATATACATTCTTAGCTTAATTTCCCAGAGTGTTTTTGTGTAATCCCAAACTTTACCACAAGGATCACAACTACAGTGTGATGACCACCATAACCAACATTCCTCCTTCATCACACTGTAGCATTAAGCAGATCTCTGAAGAAATTATACTTACCAGTTGCAAGAGCTTTGGTAAATATATCTGTAACCTGATTTGAGGTGTTGATGTAGATCATCTGAATATATTTCTTGGCAGCAATATCTCTGATAAAATGTATATTCAGCTCGATGGTTCTTTCATGATCTATAGGGTTCTTCACAATTGCAATACAACTTTGACTATCAGTCACGATGCATGTTGGCTCAGTTTGCATACAGCCTAATTCTTCTAATAATCTTCTTAATCAAGTTACCTCTTTAGTAATCAAGGATGCAGCAACATATTCTGCCTCAGCAGAAGACATGGTAATTGCATTCTGTTTCTTACTTCTCCACACAATTGGCCCTTCTGCTAAGAATACTACATAACCAGAGGTTGGTTTTCTGTAGCTTAGATCACCACCCCAATCTGCATCACTAAAGACTTTAAGAGTTAAATCATCCGAATCAAACATTATACCATGATCCTGGGTACCTTTAAGATATCTTAACACTCTTTTGCCTGCCAACCAGTGATCTTTGGATGGATTATGATTTCTTCTGCTAAGTACATTCACAATATATGAGATATCTGGCCTAGTGTTATTATACAAGTAGAGCAGACAACCAACCAGAGCTCTATATGGTTTATTCTCCATATCCTCGATTTCTTCTTCTGTCAAAGGTTTATCTTCTGTTAGTCTGTGTCCTGGTACCACAGGAGTGGAAATGCAATTTGCATTTTGCATGTTAAATCTCTTCAACATATTCCCAAGGTGTTTGCTTTGTTTCAGTTTGAGTTTCATCTTGTCTCTATCCCTTTCAACCTCAATTTATAGGAATTGCTTTAATTCCCCTAATTCAGATATTTGGAACCTGTTTTTAAGTATGCCTTTGTAGTGATTCGAACAGTTCATGTCATTACGTTTGCTATTCCAAATTACACCGGTTTTTGGTGGAAAATAATGTTTTAATCATAAATAGGGGTTTTTTGAGGATTGTTTTCGTGCTAAACCATTGGCCTCTAAAGTATTATACCCTATTGAAACTATTTTTGAGATTATCTTAAAAAAGCACCACTATTATTGATTGAAACTATTTTTGGACTATCTTTAAAAAAACACTACTCCTATTATTATTATATTAGTATTCAAAAAGCAGAAGAGCATTTTCTCCAAAACCCTCTCACGACCATCGGGAGGAGGTTGGATTCTTGAGGATGAGGAGGTTCGCTTCAGCGATCAGGAGGAGGTTCGGCCAAAGTTCTGCCATAGCTTTGAAGACAAGATTTCTTCTCTGCCATATCAAAGACAAGATTCATGAATATCCAATTTTGAAGCTATGGCTCTTCTTCGGCATTCCATCTTCTTGTTATTCTGTTTGTTTTACTTCTTAGGCTTCAGATTTGTTGGGTTCGGATCTGCTTAATGGAGACCATTGCACATTTATCTCCGCCATAGCCGGAGCTCCACAGGATATGTGAGTTTCGAGCTAGGATATGACATACGATGTTAGGTTTTGGCACGTGACATCACATGAGGCAGAAGTGGTGCTTCTGAATAGAAGTGGTGGTTGCTCCAACAAAGCTTGCAATAATTGATAATGAAATGAAAAGGACATTTATACTGAAAAAAGAGGCAGATAAGAGGGTTACTCCCCCATGTCCTTCCAGTTTCTGTCCTTCCATGATGTTCTTTGTTAACATTTTCTTCTTCTAACAATTTCTCCACTTGACTTTTTCTTTTCTTCACACCTTTGTCATTACTTTTATTAACCTCTTCTGGATTTTCTGATGATCCCAGGCTGGTCAAGTTATTATCTTCCACTGCATCACTTTCTTTTGTTGAATGCTCATCTACATCTTTCTCCTGTGAGTTCTCTTCATCAGAGTCTAGGTCTATGGTCATTCTATGTGCAACTGCAGATCCCTTTTCTTCACCTTTCCTACCTGTTTTGATCATCCTATCTTTGTACAAGGTTTTCTCATCAAAAATCACGTCTGTACTAACTATAACATTTTTTGTTTTAGGAATAAACATCCTATAACCTTTGCTTTCTTCATCATAGCCTACGAGAAAGCCTATTTCTGCCTTATCATCTAATTTCTGTCCTAATTCAGCAGGTACATGAGTGTATCCTAAACAACCATAAACCTTAAACATATCATAGTTTACTTGTTGACCAGAATTACTCCAAATCAGATCTGGTATCTTACCTTGAATGCTCGAATTTGGCAATTTGTTCTGTAACAAAATGGCAGTTTTAAGAGCTTCTTCCCATAGGTAGTTTGACAGTCCACTACCTTTAATCATTGATCTCACTGCATCCATTAACGTCATGTTCTTCCTTTCAACAACATCGTTTTGCTGAGGACTGTACCTGCAGGTTAGTTGTCTTCTTATTCCTCTAGAAATACAATATAACCTAAATTTGCTTGAGAGATATTCTTCCCCTCTATCTGAACGAATGCATTTCAACTTCTTTCCAGTTTCTCTCTCCATTTCTGCCATGTATTGCTTAAAAGCATTCAATGCTTAAGATTTATAAGTAAAACAGTAGCATTTTCATTTTCCAAAGAAATCGTCAATAAATGAGATGAAATACCTCTTATTAGTCCTCCCTTTTACATTTAGTGGCCCGCATAAGTCTGTAGGTACTAGCTCAAGTACTTCTGCTGCCCTGTGCTTTGAAGCTTTGAATGGAAGCCTGTTAATTTTCCCAAGCATGCAACCCTGACAGATAAATATATCTGCTTTTGCATCCATGCATTTAATCCATCCTCTTTTTGCCAATTGCTTCACGTTGTTACAATGTGTGTGTGCAAGCCGATTATGCCACAATTCAAATTCTGAATTTAGAATAACATTTACACCTTCATGACCATAGTCAATCAACTGAAAAAAGATTTCCAACTCGAATAGCATGAAACTTCAATTTATTTCCAAGGTAAATATTATATCCTTTTTCATCAAAGTTAACCTTGTATCCAAGGTCTACAAGCTGGCTTACAGAGAGTAAGTTCTTCACTATGGTTGGAACACAAAGTACATCATTTATATCTGCTATGTTGCCATCTAAATCGACCAGCTGCAACAGTCCTTTGGCATCAATTTTCTGGAGCTCTCCATTTCCAACTTGTATACTCCTATAACATGATGCAACCTTCTCCTTGAGTAGATCAGTAGTTTGAACTACTGATCTTTCAGCTCCACTATCAACTACAAGGGCTTCATGCTTATCATTAGAATTTTTCCTTTGCTCAATAAGTGAAAAAACATTTTTTACCTCATCTTCATCTTCTTTAACCTCCTTTTCTTCTTTCTCCTCTCTTGCAATATAAGTTTCAGCAGCACGTCTTTCTCCTCTATCCCTGCTTGACCCTGATCTTCCTCCTCTGCCCGAACTTCCTCTTCCTTTGTTGCTATCCTTTGGTGTTGGGCATTTAGATGCCATATGCCCTCTTCCCCCACATGTATAACAATGAAAATATGATCCTAACTTTGGACAATTATTTTTGAAGTGCCCTATTTCATGACAGTAGAAGCACTCTCTTTATCTGTTGTATTTTTTCCCTTTTGGCCAGCATATAAAATTTTTGCAGTATTTTCTTCTTCTTTCATGATTTTCCTCTGTTCAAATACTGTTCTAAGAACAGTTTCAACTTGTACTCTAGTACTAGCCACATTTCTAATGAAAAGGGAGAGTTGATCATTGTCTACAACTGCTCTTGCTATGGCTAAAATCTGATATCTTTCACTTAAGACCACTCCTGCTCCACTTAGATCAGCCACAATGTTATTGAATTTATTAAAAAAACTCAGTCACATCATCTTCATCTCTTAACTTAATTTTTCTGAGTTCTTTTTCCAGCAAATCTATCTGGGAAGAGGTTTTTTCTTCATGTTGTTTTATCATGGATGACCACATCTACCTAGCACTCATACTTCTCAACTTAAGCCTTATAGTAGGACTGACTTTGGAAGATATAATACCTTGTGCTTCATTTTGTGTTGCAAAAAGAAGCTTTGCTGCCCCTGCTCCAGCAGTCACAACTGTGCGAGCTGCACTTGCACTTCTTTCACCAGTAGGTTGACTGTCAGCAGCTCCTCCTACTACTGATTTAACAGTAGTACTAGATTTCCCAACTTGTTCAGCAACTCCTATTCCTCCTAGAGGATCAACGAGTTCCCACAAATCTTCTATTTCAAGTATGTGCTTGATGGCATCCTTCCATACTTGAAATCATGGTCCTCCATTATAGATTTCTACTCCACTTAACAGGCCAGCACCAAACCTACTTGACATTGTCACCTGAATGCTCTGATACCAATTTGTTGGATTAGTATGCTTTTAACAAGATCCTTAATCAATTTACCACACAACCATTCAACCAAAAATGGAAGCTAACCATAACAATAGTTAAACTTAATCAATTCCATGGTCACCACTTTGCAAAATCACAAGAATGAAATTAACCATTGAATTTAAAATCAATGGTCCTCGAACTTTACTGTAGCAAGTCCCTTGACACCGTAGCAATCATGAACTTCTACCCAATCAAAAACACAAAAGAGCAGCCCTATTCGATGGATATAGGTCCGATTCCGGCTTCAATCTGTTAATCTGTTCACTGTACAAATGCTAGTAGATTAGCTTCGTCTATATCCAGGTGGTTCGACGGTTTTGCCATCGGATTCGCCTGGTTTACAATTAGCTATTTTTGAATTGATATTTTGGCTCCAATGGGTTTCGACACATACTAACCGTATAAATAGTATGCTCGACCATTGACCATAAACCCCTTCATACTATTCACACTTAAGGTATCTGCAAATGATCAAATATGATCTGTACACATATATACTCTCTTAGTTTAATTTCCCAGGGTGTTTTTGTGTAATCCAAAACTTTACCATAAGGATCACA
>JAANSK020264761.1:0-12069 GCA_011763485.2 Isoetes engelmannii
TATTTGACTACTCGAGCTCTACTTTTCTTTTTTCGTGCCAACATCTTCATCGCCTTCTGCTATTGCATACACAACCGTAACGGGGTTTCCTTCATACTATAGAGTATACATGTGTTTTTTGCTTGTTTACTTGCATGGGATTAGCCCCCTAGTATAATGTAGGGCTCTTTGGGCCTTGCATTATGCAAGGTGAAGCATTTTGGTACCGAATTCATGTCGATGGGGTTCAAATCCCTATGCTTCATAGGGTCTTCTCTAGTCGTTCTCATGCCAGAACTACACAGTAGGTAGTTGGCCATAGCTTCCACCATCATTCTGTCATGAAAGGGAATTTTGCACAAAACAGACCAAAAGGGCTTGAAAAAATTGTTTTCACTTCACAAAATGACTAAAGCAAAAAAAAAAAAAAAAAAATAAAAAAAAAATAAAAAATAAAAAATAAAATCGCGTATGCGAAGATGCCAATTCGCTTATGCGAATCAAAGTACGCGTAAGCGGAATGTGCAGTTCGCGTAAGTGGAGCAGAAAGTGGTTCGCGTAAGCGAACTTAAAAGTTCGCTTACGCGAAAATGTGTTCGCGTAAGCGAACCCTAAGCTTCGCTTACGCAAAAATTTTCCGGGCCGGATTTTTTTTCCGTTGTATTTTTGACGTTTTATACTTCAAAAAGTTGTCGTATCATACATAAAATACTTTTGGCATATAATACATATGCCATATTGAACCTATCCCTGGACCTTTGGTGCCCAAAGCATCTGCCAATGAAGTTGCACACGGGCTTTTCAATAGAATCAGATGAATGAAAACAGAGGAAGCATCACAAAATCAGTTGCAAGTTTAGCAAAGATAACTTAACGTTTATTACAAAGATAAGGGAAACCGATAGTGGGTAATCTTTATTGAGAGTCATACAACTGTTACAGAAAGGATCCGAAGATCATGAAATCAGATGAAAATGAATGAAACGAAGACAATTCGTGTCGGAACTTGATCAGAACTCAAGCTGCCGACAACTAAGGTCACAAAACAAAAGTCAGATAGAAATGCCGATTTGGAGTATGTCTTCTTATAGTCGGAGGGAATGTCGTCTCATGATGCAGAAGAATTCGTACATAGGAGTCTTATACTTTGCAGATCCTAACCTCCCACTATACAAAATGATGCAATATCTGTACTAGAGATCTGCTGTCCCTGGAGATGATTGTGGCTCCTGCCATGACATCATCCGTGGTGGCGGCCGTTGCTTCTTTCATGGCCTCAACCGTTGCTGCATCTGTGATGCTTTCCATGGATGCAGTCGTTACCTCTTCCGTGGTTGTTGCCCGTGTGCTATCTGCTACTTCTTCCGTTGCCGGCTTCGTGCTGCATCCCATGGAGGCTCCTTTACTCTTTCTGCCTTCTGGATGTGGATCATGTGATTTGGCATCCTCTGTATATAACATTGATGAGGCGTCAATGTTAACACCAACCCCGGACAAAACAAAACCTAGTGTCTTCAGGTGTTGCGGGGTCTCTTCCGAAGGTGGCTATGTTGCCAATGTCAGCCATTCAACATGTTTTTCTTCAGTGTGAGGATGGACTTTGCGATTAGGATAGTCACTGTAATGCTTGCACCATGACGGATCTCCAGCATTTGTTAAATCGGCAATTCCAGTGCTGGTGCCGATAAGAAATTCGGTCCGTAACATTTCTTCAAAAATTTCATACATAAGTGTTGGGACATTGCGGGTAGCTGAGGAATAGATCTTCTATGCCATATTTGCCATGATTTGCGTTTGGATTGAAGTGGAAAATTTTATACTTGTTCTACAACTCTTTTAGGAAATAACATAAGGCAAAATAATAGACGCCCTGGTGATAAACATCCGGATTTGGCTATTGCGTTGCATGTTGGCCAAAATGAAGGAGAGCCAGCCTGGTGGTCTCAAGAGTTGCCCATCCTTGTGAATTGGGGATATATATCCATTTCGTCCCATCAGCCAGCTTTTGTCCTGGCGCCCACGGCTGCCTTCGGATATGTCTTGAGTCAAACCTGAGGTCGTCCCCGATTGCAGTGGGTGTTGTGTCTGGCCAATTTGTCTGTACATTATTGTCCATAAAGAAAGGCTCCCTCCAATATCCATTTGTGACCTCCAGTAGTGGACTTGCTCCCAAGGGCATATATCATGTCACTTTGGTGGAAGTCCGTGCTTGAAGAAGAGAGATTCTCATCTCTGTAAAATTGTACTTCTTGTCCAAATGTTGCCACCGGGAGAGGAGCAAGCCCTGCAACAGGTACAGACTGCCAATTAGACCATTGCGGTTCATTCAGGAGATGCGCATGCGGAGTATCATGCAGCTGCAAATAAGTTGTATGATACCGCATTGCCGGTTGGGCCAGATGGAGTTCATTTGCATTGGCTAGCGAACTGGCAACTGCCCTGGACTTGGGTATCCAATCCATTAGTAGAGATTGAAGTTGTGCCTGAGCTGGTCGAAAGAGTTCCTCGTTGCACAATGTCTTCAACAAAGGATTGTTAGCCGAAAAGAGAAGAGAACTTGGGGGATAATGCTCAAAGGCATTTCGTCAAGCATTATCGGCAGCACGGTGGTGTCGCGAAATAAAGTGCTGAGACAACCGGTCCCAGTACGCATATATCAGGGGATGTACTGTAAGCATATAAAGCTGGCCAGGCTGCTCCAAATGAACATTAAGCTTATAATACACTAGCGTACAAAAGAATGTCTGGAGTTCAACAGAGAGTTGACACCAAGAAAGCCGTGGTGATAGGATCTTCCCATTGTCCCCCCAACTGCATCCATTACAAAAGAACGAGCTCCACCAATACCCTGAACAGATGGGACTGATGGCCCCAATCATAAAGCTTTACTATGTGGTTATTATTCTACATTGCATAGAGCGCTCTCCAACATGCCGTCACACGCAATATGATGAAAGTGTCCCAACATAGTGTAGAAGGGAACTCCTCCACTCCCAAACGCCTGTATGTGGGTGTCACCTCCACGTTTTGCTTCCAGTACGTGAATGAAATGGGGCTTGGGTGGTGTGAGGATGAAATGAGGATGAAATGTGGCCTGGCAAAATTCGTCCAGGGCATCGAGGGCCTGAGCGTGAATGCCAAGGTTCAGGCAGACCAGATTAAGCATATTCACTACAAATGTAGTGACCTTTAATGCCCAAAGGATCTGCCAATGAAGTTGTCACACAAGCTTTTCAATAGAATCAGATGAATGAAAACAGAGGAAGAGTTCATCACAAAATCAGTTGCAAAGTTAGCAAAGATAACTTAACGTTTATTACAAAGATAAGGGAAATCGATATAGGGTAATCTTTATTGAGAGTCATACAACTGTTACAGAAAGGATCCGAAGATCATGAAATCAGATGAAAATGAATGAAACGAAGACAATTCATGTCTGGATCAAAGCTCAAGCTGCCGACAACTAAGGTCACAAAACAAAAGTCAGATAGAAATGTCGGTCTGGAATATGTCTTCTCATAGGCGGAGGGCATGTTGTCTCATGATGCAGAAGAATTTGTACAGAGGAGTCTTGTACTTTGTAGATCCTAACCTCCCACTATACGAAATGATGCAAAATCTTTATTAGAGATCTGATGTCCCTGGAGGTGATCGTGGCTCCTGCCATGGCATCATCCCTGGGGACGGCCGTTGCTTCTTTCGTGGCCTCAACCATTGTTGTATTTGTGGCGCTTTCCATGGATGCAGCCGTTACCTCTTCCGTTGTTGTTGCCCCTGTGCTATCTACTACTTCTTCCGTGGCCGGCTTCGTGCTGCATCCCGTGGAGGCCTCTTTACTCTTTCTGCCTTCTAGATGTGGAACTTGTGAGTTGGCATCCATTGTATAACCTTGACGAGTCAATGTTAACACCACCCCCGGACAAAACAAAACCTAGTGTCTTCAGGAGTTGCGGAGTCTCTTCTGGCCATGTTGCCGATGTGAGCCATTCAGCATGCTCTTCTTCGGTGCAAGGACGGACTGTGATTAGGATAGTCATTGTAATGCTTGCACCGTGTCGTCGGATCTCCAACATTTGTTAAATGGGCAATTCCATTGCTGGTGCCGATGAGAAATTGGGTCTGCAACATTTCTTCAAAAATTTCATATAAGTGTTGGGACTGGGACATTGTGGCAGCAGCTGAGGAATAGATCTTCTATGCCATATTTGCCAAGATATGCATTTGGATTGAAGTGGAAAATTTTATACTCGTTCTCCAACACTTTGAAGAAATGGTAAAAGGCAAAATAGTAAACGCCCTAGTGATAAACATTCGGATTTGGCGACTGTGTTGCATGTTGGCCAAAATGAAGGAGAGCAAGGCTAGTGGTCTCCAGAGTTGCCCATCCTTGCGGGTTGGGGATATATATCCATTTCGTCCCATCACCCAACTTTTGTCCTGGCACCCATGGCTGCCATCGGATATATCTTGGGTCGAACCTGGGGTCGTCACCGATTGCAGTGGGTGTTGTGTCTAACCAATTTGCATGTACATCTTTGTCCATAAAGAAAGGCCTCCTTCAATATCCATCTGTGACCTCCAATAGTGGACTTGCTCCCAAGCGTGCTCCCAAGGGCATATGTCGTGTCACTTTGGTGGAAGTCCGTGCCTGAAGAAAAGAAATTCTCAAATTGTTGATGTACATCTCTGTAAAATCGTACTTCTTGACCAAATATTGCCACCAGGGATGAGGAACAAGCCCTGCAACAGGTACAGACTGCCAATTGGACCATTGTGGTTCATCCAGGAGATGCGCCTGTGAAATATCATGCAGCTGCAAATAAGCTGTATGATACTGTATTGCCAGTTGGACCAGATGGAGTTCATTTGCATTGGCTAGCGAACTGGCAACTACCCTGGACTTGGGTATCCTATCCATTAGTAGAGATTGGAGTTGTGCCTGAGCTGGTCGGAAGAGTTCCTCATTGCACAATGTCTTCAACAAAGGATTTTTAGTCGAAAAGAGAAGAGAACTGGGGGGATAATGCTCAAAGGCATTCTTTCAAGCATTTTCGGTAGCACGGTGGTGCTGCGAAATAAAGTACTGAGAGAGCCGATCCCATTACACATATGCCAAGGGTTGTACTATAAGCATATAAAGCAGGTCAGGATGCTCCAAATGAATATTAAGCTTATAATACACTAGGGTACAAAAGAATGCTTGGAGTTCAACGGAGAGTTGACTCCAAGGAAGCCGTGGTGACAGGATCTTCCCATTGTCTGCCCAGCTGCATCCATTACAAAAGAACGAGCTCCACCAATACCCTGAACAGATGGGACTGATGGCCCCAATCATAAAGCTCCGCTATATGGTTATTATTCTACATTGCATAGAGTGCTCTCTAACCTACCATCACATGCAATCTGATGAAAGTGTCCCAACATAATGTAGAAGGGAACTCCACTCTCAAACGCCTGTATGTGGGCGTCACCTCCACGTTTTGCTTTCAGTACGTGAATGAAAGGGGGCTTGGGTAGTGCGAGGATAAAATGAGGATGAAATGTGGTTTGGAAGAATTCGTCCAGAGCATCGAGGGCCTGAGCGTGAATGCCAAGGTTCAGGCAGACCGGATTGAGCATATTCACTACAAATGTAGTGACCTTTGGTGCCCAAAGAATCTGCCAATGAATTTGTTACACGGGCTTTTCAATAGAATCAGATGAATGAAAACAGAGGAAGAGTTCATCACAAAATCAGTTGCAAACTTAGCAAAGATAACTTAACGTTTATTACAAAGATAAGGGAAACCGGTAGTGGGTAATCTTTATTGAGAGTCATACAACTGTTACAGAAAGGATCCCAAGATCAGGAAATCAGATGAAAATGAATGAAACAAAGACAATTCATGTCGGAACTGGATCAGAGCTCAAGCTGCCGACAACTAAGGTAACAAAACAAAAGTCAGATAGAAATGCCGGTATGGAGTATGTCTTCTTATAGGTGGAGGGCATGTCGTCTCATGATACAGAAGAATTCGTACAGAGGAGTCTTGTACTTTGTAGATCCTAACCCCCCATTATACGTAGTGATGCAAAATCTGTACAAGAGATCTGTTGTCCTTGGAGGTGATTGTGGCTCCTGCCATGGCATCATCCGTGGTGGCGGCCATTGCTTCTTTCGTGGCCTCATTCGTTGCTGCATCTGTGATGCTTTCCATGTACGCAGCCGTTACCTCTTCCATGGCTGTTGCCTGTGTGCTATTTGCTACCTCTTCCGTGGCCGACTTCGTGCTACATCCCGTGGAGGCTCCTTTACTCTTTCTGCCTTCTAGATGTGGAATCTGTGATTTGGCATCCTTTGTATATAACATTGACGAGGCGTCAATGTTAACACCAACCCCGGACAAAACAAAACCTAGTGTCTTCAGGAGTTGTGGGGTCTCTTTCGAAGGTGGCCATGTTGCCGATGTGAGCCATTCAGCATGTTTTTCTTTCCTGTGAGGACGGACTTTGCGATTAGAATAGTCATTGTAATGCTTGCACCGTGTTGGATCTCCAACATTTGTTAAATCGATAATTCCAGTGCTGGTGCCGATGAGAAATTGGGTCCGCAACATTTCTTCAAAAATTTCATAAATAAGTGCTGGGACATAACGGGCGACTGAGGAATAGATCTTCTATGCCATATTTGCCAAGGTTTGCGTTTGGATTGAAATGGAAAATTTTATACTTGTTCTCCAACTCTTTGAGGAAATAATATAAGGAAAAATAGTAGACACCTGTAATAAACATCTGGATTTGGCGACTGCGTTGCATGTGGGCCAAAATGAAGGATAGCCAGGCTGGTGGTCTCAAGAGTTGCCCATCCTTGCGAATTAAGGATATATATCCATTTCGTCCCATCAGTCGGCTTTTGTCCTGGCGCCCACGGCTGCCATCGGATATTTGGGTCGAACCTGGGGTCGTCTCCGATTGCCGTGGGTGTTGTGTCTAACCAATTTGCCTATACATTATTGTCCATAAAAAAAGGCTCCCTCCAATATCCATCTGTGACCTCCAATAGTGGACTTGCTCCCAAGGGCATATATCGTGTCACTTTGGTGGAAGTTCGTGCTTGAAGAAGAGAGATGCTCATATCTGTAAAATTGTACTCCTTGTCCAAATGCTGCCACCGGGGGAGAGGAGCAAGCCCTGCAACAAGTACAGACTGCCAATTAGACCCTTGCAGTTCATTCAGGAGATGCGCATGCGAAATATCATGCAACTGCAAATAAGTTGTATGATACCGCATTGCCAGTTGGGCCAGATGGAGTTCATTTGTATTGGCTAGCGAATTGGCAACTGCCCTGGACTTGGGTATCCAATCCATTAGTAGAGATTGAAGTTGTGCCTGAGCTGGTCGGAAGAGTTCCTCGTTGCACAATGTCTTCAACAAAGTGTTGTCAGTCGAAAAAAGAAGAGAACTTGGGGGATCCTGCTCAAAGGCATTCTTCCAAGCATTATAGGCAGCACGGTGGTGCTGGGCAATAAAGTGCTGAGACAACCGATCCTAGTACACATATGCCAGGGGCCGTATTGTAAGCATATAAAGTAGGTAAGGCTGCTCCAAATGAATATTAAGCTTATAATACACTAGCGTACAAAAGAATGCCTGGAGTTCAACAGAGAGTTAACTCCAATATTGCAACAAGGACGCCGTGTTGACAGGATCTTCCCATCGTCCGCCCAACTGCATCCATATTGTATCCAAAACTCCGGCTGCCTGAGTGCGAAGTGCATCTTATAATTGGATGCCGGAGGAAGGATCTGTGGGAGGGTGTCAAAAAATGTCACATGCTTCTGTTCTAGTTCAGCATCAAGATTATCATAATCCTAAACAATTTTCTTTTTCGGCTCCCAATCTGGATGGAGATTCTTTTCGAGATTGGTGTAATTGGCCTGAAGAGCGTCGTAAGTGGCTTTGGGAACCGTATCCACGGGTACATTAGTTTGGAGGTTCTTCTGGAGTTCCTCGTTGTAGCCAGATGGCGTTCGACTGCCTTTAGTGAAGAGTCCCGCGCGATCCTTCCATATCAAGGGCTTACAAATGCAGTTTCATTTGTCTAACCTAGTAGAATAGAATTTTAAGAAAGTTATAGGCTATTTGTGAGAAAAAAGAGAGTTGAAATTAGTAAATGATTAGTGGATAATAAGCAACAATTAAAAGACCGATTACATCATTACAAATTTTGGCGGTACATCCCTGCCCGTCAAAATATGGTCGTTAGAATCCCGGCCCTTAAAATACATTCGTGAAATAACACCTGCTTGCTTGGTTGAATCAGCGATGGCATTCCGGTGCTGCGCCTCTGCTACTCCATGCACTAAATTCTATGTTGCCATTTACAAGCTACCATTTCCCAACAAGGGGAAGCACTGGGCGATTTGGCTGGACAGCAGCCAAAGGGGCCCAAGCATTCTGCAGGTGAATACCACGATGGAGGCTTATGCTGTAGCCCGGGTTTTGCATAAGCTTCCAATGAAATCCAAGAAACTGGAGCAGGTCATTCTCTGTGGAATGATTGAAGATGCAGATCATGACCGCTCTGTTGCACTGATACAGCAACAAGCTGTGTTGGAGAGAGATGACTGAAAGTGCCAAAACTGGGTCATGGAAGCAATGCAGACTCTTGCTGAAGCTGGCTGCTTGTCGTTGAAGGCGGGCGTTATGGATACTCTGTTGGCAATGCATACCGTCAAGGGGTTGCCCGTACAAAGGTTAGATTTGCTAGTTTGCACGAGGTTGAAACAATTTTCTTACCTTTAAAACTTGGTTTCAGAAAGCTTAGGATTGTTTCTTATTAGAAATTGTCTTCTTATGCAGGAACTAGAGACAAAGTATAGATAGCGAGGGCTCCTACCAGACAGGACCGATTTTTGCAGCACACTGATTACTTGATTAGTATTACTGAGTTAGTATGCTTAATATCAGCAGACTGATTTCTATGCTTGATTAGTATTACTTAGTTAGTATGCTTATCAGCAAGACTGATTTGTATGCTTATCAGCAGACTGATTTGTATGCACAGTTGTATTAATTAGTTAGTATGCTTATCAGCATGCCAAAATGTCTGATGTTGCTATTTTGAACAAATACAGTTACACTATCTCTAGTTGCTTTAAACGTTTTGTATGTAACATGCACGATTTCATGATACAAAATTAAAGTGGCGATGCAGATCAGGTAAAACCCTCATTCTTTGGTTAAATTCTTTGGTTATTCCTCTCTGTCACAGTGCCCTTTTTGGGACTGCTACTAAGGTCAACTCAGGGCCATGCTACTAACTGCTGTTTAGTCAAGAAAACCTGGTTTAAAGGAGGGTCCTCCTCTTCAGATTCGTCTTCATATGCACTTCAAAATTTGGAGTGTTGTCAGCAAGGTTAATGACATCCTCAGCAGCACTTTTGCTGGTGCTTTCGATCTTTAAATGCACATGAGAAGGCATAGCTCCATCCACTTTCTTGCTGATCGTTTTTTGCAGCTCTATTTCAAGTCCAGCTTTGTTAACCATTTCAATCAAGTTACTCTTGGTCAGATCCTTCATGGGAGTTCCATCTGAAACTCTCCCATACTCATTTAGTATTGCTGCATCCTTCAGCATTTTGATCAAATCAGCCCTAGTAGCAGAAGTATTAGGCGCTCCTTTAGTCCTTCCCATAGTATTTTCCTTCCAGAAACAAGTAAGGCAGCATTCACAGAAGCAATAATCAGCGTCCAAGCTTGTCTTTGTCTGATACCCAGAAATGTTTTGAGCAGCATATTAGGTGGTTCTTTTGCATGAGTTGAATGATATCAAATGAGCAAAGATCTGGACTTCTTAGTCTTATAATTGTTTGGTAAGATACATTGGAATTTAAGTTATAAATGCCTGATGTTTCCTAGCTCAAATTTGCACTAGTTTTTAAAATTTTATATAACTCAAAGCCATCTCGAGGACTCGTGTTCTAGATGATGTCACCATGCTACCTGAGAACCATTTATTAATGTTACTTCCTGTGGCCTCTATATTTTGCTTCAGTCTGCCATATTTTGCTTCAATCGGGCCTAAACTCTGTTGGAAATCTGCCTAAACTCTGCCTTGATTTGCCTAAACTCTTTTCTTTGCAAGGCTCTATTTTTTGGCAGCCAAGTTTCTCAAATTTCTTTGCCTCTTTGCTTTGTCAGTTTCTTGCCATGCGTTTTTGCTTAGGAACCCATGGTCATAGCCGCAACCCCTTTCATAGAGTAGGCTCCTAAGAATCCACGGCCCATTTATTAAGCCTCGGGGTTTAACCCCTTCTTAACATGTTCTTTCAACGATTTCAGAAAGATTCTTTGACGTAGGCATAGCAGAGCAGCATACTGTGGCTTTTACTGCGGGCATGGCCTGCAAAGCTTAAAACCATTTTGTGCTATATATTCGTCATTCTTACAGAGTGGCTATGATCAGGTCCTTCCTTGTCTGCATCTCTGATATTTGCATAAGACTAGTTTATGGTCCTCTACTATTGTTCTATTAGCAACCCAAGTTGTCATCCAACTTTAATAAAAGGATTTCATGGATAGAATAATCAATTTGGGAGAGGTATTGATAGAAGATTTTGAATTGGTCACAGCACAGGGAAACAAATCTTATTCCTTCTCCTACCACGAATGGAAATTGAATGCAAAAAACATTAGTTATCTCTCTCTCTTTTTTTTTTTTTAGAGAGGTAATTTTCTCCCTTTTTCTTTTTCTAGAGTGGTAACTTTTTTTTGAAATCGTGACTATCTTATTCCATGAGATTCTTTTTTCAAAAAATACTTGATCGAAAATTTTATTTTATTGAAAAGTGTTTTTTTCCCCTTAAGATTCGATTCGGCCTATGCATAGAGCCCACCTGGCTGTATATGCTATTTTGTATTGAGCACAAGACAACGGAGGCAATGAAAATGTGGAGGTACGACCTTGCTGCGCGTGGCTTCTGGTGTCCTCATAGTGGGCTAAGTTTATAGTCGGTTACCTTATGTGGGCCAGGTATATGTCTGATGCCCTCCGGGTTAGGATGTCGCTATGACTCAGTTTGAGAGGTAAGTCGGGTAAGGATCAGGTATGGATGTGTGTCGCCACGATTGTCTAGCCGCCCACATATTCATGTGCTCCGCGAAGTGACTTGTCTCATTCCTGCCTCATGGGACTAGGAGATGGAACATGTAGTAGTCCTATATGGCGACTCCATGGAATTACGTATCTGGAAGGCTACAATTACGGCACAACCTGTTTCGGTCTATTTGCAAAGTGTGCACAGGAACCCTAGCCAATGTTCTATGTCAGCCAATGCCATTGTGATGATTTTGTCTGTTGTTATTCGGAGGCAAGCTTGATGTGCCCGGGGAGTGCACCTATCTTATAGGGGATATGTCATGTGCGTGCACAGGGTTGGAAGAAACCCCATTGTACGTTTTTTCTCTTTCAAAACCCCATACCATACTTTCTTTTATTTTCTCAAAAGTTGCCCCCCTCGTGTACTTATACATGCATTTTGTTGCGGTAACTAGGGTGGTCAAGAAGAAAAGAAACAACCCTCGAGTCGAGACGACGCAGCGTGGATCGAGTGAGAACACGCACGGCCGATCGCTAAGCGTGCTACTTCTTTCTTCTTCTTCTTCCTGGTCGGTAGCCGCATGATTCGACGGATAATGCACGGACCACGAGAGAGGCTCTGGCCTACTCGCCCGAATTCGATGTCCACTCCGGCTTATATTGTGTCAGAACGGCATCCCTCACCCATCCATGCCTACACCTCTCCGTATAAAACTTGTTGAAGAAGTACTAATAATAGTATATTTGTTCACATCTTTGAAAGACCCTCAGGTTCATCAAAGGTCTATTAGACGAGAACTCCACTTTGGCAACTCTTGGGGAACGAACTTTTCCTCTATTATAATAGTAATAAGAAGTGATATGATTACATCATCTCACTTCCATGAGCGTCTGGGCGCCTAACTGTGAAGAGGTTACGGTTCAAGGAGCGCTTGGTGATGGTGATTATATTTATGTTTCTGTTGGTTTGTACGGACTTCGGTCCATGTTCTGGTTAGGGACTTCGGTC
>JAANSK020264772.1:0-12069 GCA_011763485.2 Isoetes engelmannii
AGTCACTGTATCCCGCTAGGCAAAAAGGGCGTCAAACCAATCCTACCATGGGCATTATTTCATCCTCTGCATCCTTTTCTAAATGCTTCTCCTTTTCCACGTGGATTGTTGGCATCACGGGATGTAGTCAGACAGCTTTTCCGGCCATGTGCTTCCATCAATGCCCTACTTGAGATTCCATGGTGGTATGCACCACTGCCGCCAGACCTCTCGGCACCTTCATTGGCTGCATCAGTTCATTCCCTTACACAGCGATGATGGATCCTTGCCGGTGTCATCTCTATCCAAGCATGGTATGATAGCGGCTGTCTATTGTCTTGGCCTGAATTCTAGGCCAAATTTCTACTCTTCCATTTGGATCTTTCACTATGGGAGAAGGTCCAGAAAATTTGCCTCTTAGGTGGAGGTTGGTGTTACAGAAAGGATGCCCTAGGGTTGTCACGAAAATATTCATACAGGAAAGCACTTCGTCAGCTCAGTATATCGCCTCCTCTTAGCACCACAACCCCTCCCACTGCCAAATGGGTGGCACCTTCAAGTTCTGCAACGCAATTTGCGGCTTACATGGCGTCGGCTCTGGGACACGCTGCTCCACCCTAAAGTCTCGGTGCTTTGGTGGCAGATCATTCATAGGTGCCTGCGTGTTAACACCTTTAGGAATCATCGCTACGATCCTCGCATATCTGCAGTGTGCCCGCTTTGCCTTTCAGACGTGGAAACTCTTGACCATTGCTTTTTCTCTTGTCCAGAAGTTCAGCCGGCGTGGTCCTGGTTACAAGGTTTATTTAATAGCGTATTGGATTGCCAATGCGTCCTTTTGGCTTCCTACCCTAATGCATGGCCCCCACTTCGACAGAGGGCATCCCATCTTGGCTCTGGTTGGCTCCTCTGGTCAATATGGGAGCATCACAGGCACCATATTTTTCATGGCACCTAACTGCTCGCGGGATTATTGTTGTGGCCCAGGCTAAGATACTGATGGCTTATAAGTGTTCCTCCCTTGACCCAGAGGCGAGGGATTGTATCTGGATTCAATACCTTCAAATTGGTTCTTATCATTAGTCTCATATTCTGGAGTAAGTGCATTTGGCTTCAGGCTCTTGTTCGTGTGGCTCTTTCGTGTGCTTACACAGTTAATGAGACACGTACATTTTGTAATGTTTATAGCTGATTAATAAACTCTTTGCTTTCGTCCTTCAGAAAAAATTTCACATCTCATGATGTCCAATTAGTCCCCAACAAAGTCAGTTGCCCCTATTTTGCCCCCAAAACTATTCCACGTAATGTAAACTATATGTCGCAATTCACCTACTTTTTATTCACCTTTATCATACACACATATAGCAGATTCATCATCGTGTTCGTGCTCGTCACTAGCTATGAACTAAATCCATGTTGTGCAAGCTTAAAATAATATAATTTGTAGTCTTATTATTGGATAGATGCTAAATATACTTGAATCTAGTACACCGAGTTATGCGTATAAAGTCCATTACAAGTTAGAAATACTTGAACTCATGATCTTGAGGTAGTGACCTCGAGATAGTGATTTTACATGTTAGTTCTACTCCTTATTACAAGGTCGATGTTCGTCATAGTTGGGACATACTCTAAAGTTCTTATTGCTCGCTTGATGTTAGTCAAAAAAAAAAAATATTTATTTATTTTATTTTTTTGAAGGTAAGGAGACACCACGAAGGTGCCATTTTTATAATATATCAAAAATAAAAAAGTACATACATCAGCTTGAATGGGAAGTTACTACAGGAATTGTCACCTCAACATTTTTGCTTCCCATTAGCGATGCTTATTCAAAACTCCTTTAAAAGTTAGTTAGAAAATATTCTTAACAAATTAGCTACCTCTCACAATGATCAACTTGATGTATAGTGGAAAAAAATTCGGAAAAATAGAAGGATTCTCAGTGGGAAGCCCATTTGCCTAACCCCTCCCCAAAAGCCAAGATGCCGAGAAGATCCCCAACTTGGCAATTCACAATGAAGTGGCCAGACAAGGGTAGACTATAACAGCCCATTCCCCTCATCCCACTTCCTAAAATAAGTGCAATAGCATCTTGAAAATCAGAAATATCTCTTGTTTGTTTACCTATATACAATTTGACTCTCTACTAGAAAAGGAGTCAAGCGGACAGAAATGACCAACAATTCTTAGGCTTTGTAGTTAGTCAAATTTAAGATGTGAATCTAAGGTTCCCCGTGATAGCACTTAAAGTTATTTTAGTAGTTCTTTCCAAGATTCCACACTAGACCATTTCATATCTAATCAAACTATTTTTTGTTTTGTTTTTTAAAGCAAATGCCTAAATTTAGAGTCTCCTTTGCGTTTCCCTTAATAGTTGTTTTGTTTGGCTTTCTTTTCTTCTTCTTTCTTCTTTCCTTCCTCCTAAGAGTCGCCTCCGCCTCTCGTCTTACATTAAACCTAATTCAAATTAGTAAATTTTTTTGTATCCTATGCTGAAATAATGCAAAACCTTGATGGTAAAACATCATTGGTTCTTTTAATCAACAAGTCTATATATGGCCCAATGTAAAGTTAAAATGATCACCCACCCATCAATCCATCTTTAGATAATGCACATTTTGCGAGTCTCAATATAAGAGGACAAGTTGACAATCTTGGCCAAGAGGAAAGAGCATTCTTGGCCATCACGTGAAAGCATTGTTGATCACATTGCAAAATCATTAAAATATGAAGAACACAATCCACCGACTGCGACATCATTAAAAGTCTTGAAGGAACTTGCTTTGGTCCCAAGCTTTCCAACGGCCATTGAAGCCCTTGGAAACCTCTTGGAACCGACTTGAAGGTAGGAAGGGTCCATTGTCACAAGTTGGTCCGTTGTCTAATTATACAAGACATTGTGTAAGATACCTGCTAGTGGTTGCTACATTAATGCCACAAAACATTAGAATCTCAGGCTCTCTTGGCGACCAAGTAATGACATCCTGTACTTCCTAGTCTACAACCAAGGGGCAAATCTAGTCAATTGGAAAGGACTGTCTCCAAAACCCGAGAATTTAGGTAATCTACGAAGGTCCACAACTTAGATCTATTTGCAAGTGTATGAAGTGTCAAATTATCCTTCCATGGGAGGATTGAGTTGTTGGATTGAGGGTATTTTTTAAGATAAGATTTGTCTGGAAGTTGTCAATATCTGGTACCAAGTAGTAATCTTGATGAGAATTGTTCTTTCTCAATACTAGTCCTCTCGTTCAGCATCTCCACGCTGAGTAGCATATGCGAGTTGCATGGTGGGGCTCTTGCCTGTGCTAGTTCAAGCAATTGTGATTGAAACATCAACCAACAACATATATATTACAACCACCATATGGCCCTTGCAACTACCATATATTCGTCCATGTGAAGTTAGCCCTCAAACCCCTCAACTACAAGGGAAATTTCAAATATATCCCTCAAATTTGCAAATATTCCTAAAATACCTTGAGCATTTTTTTTTTTATATTTATGATAATAATGTTTTTGTGGCTCCTCAAATCAAAAGTTGTCTTCACAAATATGTATAACAAGATCAAACCCATCTAAATTAGAGTTGAAATTTCGAAGTTATGATCATTGAGTTTTCCTAATGACACTTTTGGAACATTGTAACTTGAAGAATGCAAGTCAGTGTAGATGATTCTAAAGCTACTAAAGAGGTCTCAATTTCATTATAAGCTTAATGAAAGGTATTTTTTTATTTGATGGATCAAAAAAAGTTATTGCCAAATACACTAGTTTTGGGAGTAGTTTTTCAATATCTGCAAACTTTTGGGCTATATTTAATACTTTTTCTAACTGGAATAGATTATTAGTTTTTGAATATTTGCAAACTTGTGGGGTATATTTGATACTTTTTCTAACTGGAATAGATTATTTAGTATTTTCTAGTGTGCAACTGTTCTACATTTCGTATCATTTTTAACACCCACGAATCACATATATGTGAAGCTTTATTTTATATTCAGAAGTTGGTTTGTTTATTGTTCTCCTTAAAGAATATAAACAAAGCAATGGTGGCGCCAAATTGTCAAATAATTTTTTTTTAAAAACAAGTAATATCTAGATCGAGGCAATCTTCCAAGTACAAGAATACCATAAATTGTTTTGAAGCAGTCGGTGGTTGGAAAGTGGAACTCTTAAACAATTGGATTAAACACAATGAAAGAGATAAAAAAAAGTGTTGATTGTATGTAATAAAGAAAGAGTACAAAAGTGGTGGGCTCAGTTCACAAGTGTCCAGATGAAGTGCACCAACTAAGATTTGCCGAGTTTGTGGTCAAAATGTGAAGCAGTATAAACACAGGATCTGCCGCCCAATGGATGTAATATGGTACAAATGATGCTAGTTTGGATATTCTAAGAAGAACCCATGTAAAAAAAGGACTCCAGAGGTTACTCACATGTGGGCCAAACGTTTTCTGGCCAGCCATATTGTTGAAGCATAGCTAGTACAACACCATTGCTCCAGCCAAACCCAGCCTGTAAGAGTTGAGAAAGGTTATAGTATAGTTTTTCAGAAAACCCTTGTCCTTGCACAGCAATAAGTTTTTGACTTTCTGGTACTAAACCTACCTGTGGAGTATATTCTCCACCCCTGCCCACCTGGCCGCATACTGTAGCATCATACTTTTCTTGCATCTCCCCTGTAGCGTTAAATGTCACATAGTTTGTTCTTATCCATCTCCTTGCTATGCTTTCTGCAATATATTTTCCTTCTTTTAAGTTCGTGGCTACAAATCCTTCAACAATCATGTGCTGCAGTGGAGCCCAGGCATTTGGATAATCCCTGCAAAATTGTCCTTTCTTATGTATTAGATTTTAGAACTAATCCCAAAGCCGTCAAGTCAGTGAGTTCAGTTCCCTAAAATTCGATTTCAACTAAAACTCATTCCAACAGAAAGTCCTCCTTTTGAATCAGAATCTTCACCAAACACTCAACAAGAAGCCAAGTAGGGAGTGTGAAGAGAGAGAAAGCTAACCATTGTTGTCCTGTTTGTTTCAGAGAAGTGACCACTCCTGCAGGCAATAGGAGCCCCGAACTGTTAAATGCCTTCACGACGGAGATAAGTCTTGAATCGCCTGCATCAAATATACAAGAAACAAGCAATGAACATCCAACCATATACTCTACAACAGTAAGCACAAACAAAGAAACAAAGCAACAATGAAGATCTATGCATATCAAGCAGCAATTAGATCAACCTTGTAGAAGTACTCCGCACCAAACTGGAACAAAATTAGAAGCAAAGATATTCTTGTTCAGGTGCCCATCTTCAAAGTTGCATGTCACCTGAAGATCAAAAAGTATGGAATAAACAAAACGTTGGAAGCCCCTAAACACTTTCAATAACGCCCCTTGTAGATTACCTTTTCGCAATCAGGCGTTCTCAGGTTGTGGCAATTAGAAGGAAGCCAATAATCGAACCATTGCCCCTTCTCATCGCTCCAGAAGATAGAATTAATTGCGACCCTCCTAGCTTCAGCTCTTAGATTAAAGTGCTGACAATCTGCATTTCTTCCCAGTAATTTTGCGAAAAATGCCAGATTCTTCTCCATCTAGGCAAAGCAATGAATAAACCAGTTAGCAGCTTAAAAATCTACAAACCATATACTGAATTATTAACAGAAGAAAGTTTTACACACCTGCATTAGAAATGCATTCAAGTCGACAGGAATAATACGTGAGGTCCTCAAGGTACGAAGATGCTGCTCATCACTGCAAAACGGCTTTCAGTTAGATTGATCAATAAAATCGGAATCAGATCCACAAATTTGTCCCAACTTACCCCATCCATCTGGAGCTAAAATCCCAGCCGGACTCTGCTGCAGTGGCGATATCATGGTAAAGCCTCTGCTGGGTCTTTGAATTGGAGAAGTACTTTGCTATCTCCTCATCCTGTGTAGTTTACTTAGTTGTTGAAGCCATTCAGAGCAAAAGGTAATAAATAAACACACATTCTTACAGTGGTGAAAGATTCTGGACGAGGTTCATCCCACATTGCAGAGTATCGGGTAAGCCTATGCTCAATACCTTTGTTATCCTGTATCCAGACTTCGTGAAGATCTGTGCAATTGCAGGGGCAACCTTAGTATATGTAAATATCCCAAACTATTAGATAACAGAGGAATTCCAGAAATACCTGAGCACCAGAAATTGTACTCTCGCAGAAGCACAGGAAATGCCCTTTCCACTAGTTTCTGATCGTCAGAGGCTTCATATAAAGCTCGAATCATTTGGCTGAGCAAAGGAGGTTGGCTACACAAACATAACAAAAAGATAAAGTTACAAAAAGATCAACTTACAATGACACGGAAGAAATTGTAATACCACAGATCATAGGATGTCTTTTATGTCAGATATAGAATATTGCAGAGAAAGGACACAAAAAGAGAAGATACAAAACCTTTAAGTAACAGATCATTACCTGCGATTCGTGTAGTATGTTCTTGCTCCATTAGGAACAAATCCGTACGTTTCAACTAACAAAAGAAGATTCTCAGCAATTCCTCTGGCAGTGTCCAGCATTCGGCTCACAATCAAGCCCCTTTTGTCACAAACGGTTGAATATTAGAAGAAAAAGAACCCATAATTTAAGCAGAAAGGATTAGAAACAAATAAATCACCTGATTATCCAGTAGCTATCCCAGTAATAGACTTCGTTAAACCGAGCTCCAGGAACGACAACCACATGAGGCAAAGGAAGTAACGTGTGCTGTTCAGGATGGTTAAGGACGTCATCCGATACCTTGCGCGCAAGTTTGAGCCATAAGGAGTGTACGTTTAGGGCCCATTCCCTGATCTTCCTATTCTTAACCAACGGCAAAAATCCTTCGGGTTCTGGGACATAATCCCCCAAAGTTGCTGGCAAAAGATCACTTCCTGGTTTTGCAAAATACTCGTTCAAGAATTGACTGAGTTCTCCTGCACAAATCAATTCCCAAGGATCAATACCCAGCAGCGATATATTATCCAACACTCATATCAGTACAGAATGCATTTGCAAAAGAAAGATCGGACAGAAGAATTTTGGCAATGCAATGAAATAAGAAACAAGAGAGAGTGGAAGACGAACCAGCAGGTATGAACTTCTGGTTTTTCTCTGCCAATGCTTGGAAAGCGTCCCGGGTTGAGTTTAGAGATTTTTTGAGTGACAGATCTACATAGAATTTGGGATCAAAATCTATGTCTGTGAAACTCTTTAGAGCCGCAGCTTGCACGGCCACCAAAAGGGATTCTAGCTCTGTCTGGCGACCTGCCATAGATTTAGCATCCGCCACATTGCTAGGAAAAGGATATTCAACGGCATTTCCCATTGCCGATTTTGCAAAGGCTATAGATCTGGCTAAAGATTCCCAAGGCAAAGACGCAGTGCATCCAGAACCAGAAACAATTACGGACCCAAACATGAGAAAGGCCGCAGGAACAATCAGCAGCCAAATAGAAGAATGAAGAAAACAAAGAGAGGAATGCTTCGAAGCCAGGGTTTTTAAAGCCATTCCTGACCTTGCGGCGGGTCAGATATTCAATGCTTTTACTCCTCCAATTTGAGATTAACTAACACAAAGCCAAATTCACACTATAAAATACTTCTGGTACTAAATTAGGTCTGTGAGTCACCGGAATAGCCCCCATTCAAGAAACGAAAAAACGTGCCGAAATTAAGGGGCCCAACAACAGACGAAACTGCCCCCTGGAAGCATAACTTCCGCTCTGTTCTGAGTCCAACTTCTGAGTGATCTGACTCTGGTTCCGAAAAATGGATAGAGTACCTTTCGCACAGTATTGAAGGGGATTCGGATTTGTGGGCCAAGGGAAAACGGCAAAACGGGTATATACTACAGGTACTACTAGAAGAAATTTAACGTGTTGTCAGGAAGGTATGATACTCACAAATGTTTGTTCGACAGATCAACGAGTCTTTTTCGCCATAGCCAAAAGCTTCCTCCGGCATTGATCGCGCCAATATTGGAGGGCCTCGCTTTCCGCCATTTCTTGTCCGAAATGGCGGGCCATCTAGCCTGCCGGTTTTTGACACGTGGAAAAGCTGATCAATCGTGCACGTCGGAATCTGTGACATGGAGTTCTTTTTCCGTTCTTTTTTGGCGGCCTATTGCCAGCCGTTAGATCTTTTAATTTTGAACGGCTCAGATATTGAAGACTTCGATATGGGATGTCCAGATCGTGCAACGTGGAACGTTCTTATATGCGGAATTTTTGACACGTCAGCCTTGTAAGTAGTTAGGATACTGGATATGGTTTCTTCTCCTTTGGATATAGTTGTTGGCATGTTGTAGTTTTTGACCCTCGACCCTTTCGACTTTTGGCCTTCGTGGACGATAAAAATCCATTCAATTTAATTTTTGTTTTTTGGCAATACAAAACTCAAAGAATATCCTTCGGCCCCAACCTTCATCCTCAATTTCTCTTTGCCCTCCATCCACCACCGACATTGTGGCAGTTTTGACATTGCCAGCATCAAGTTGCACAGCATCACCATTATCCTTTTCTATACTATCTACCTGCCTGTTACTTATTCCTACTCGTATTTCCCCGAGACGTGTTAGTTTCTTAAGTTCCCATCTCATGCACTGTAAGTACCTTGAACTTGTCGTGCTGCAGACCTTTTCTCCTCGTATGCAACATAAACATCTGGAATATGTCCATACTGAATATACCTTGTGGATAAGCTCTGTGTCTAAAGGAACTGACACCGCATTTCTTTTTGATGATGTTGACAACACAATGGCTAGCTTTTTACACCATTTGGATCTTGTGATGAAATATATGAATCAATAAAGCATATTGAGCAGTCAAGGGTTGAATAAATTATACAAACATTCTATCTGTCCAAACATTCCTAACCATGTTTCAAATGCCACATGGCCAATTTTAAGGTAGGTAATGGAATTTTCAATACTTAAAATGTTCATCAATAGTCTTATGTATAGAGATTTTGTGCATGGTAAGGTTCCTTAAGCCCATGATACACACTACTGATATGATATGATATGATATGATATGATATGATATAATAGGGATTATGACATCCAAAAGAAGCCATAACTTATGGGATACTTTATAGCACACCAAGATGGGTCCTATCCCCACCACTGCATATGGCTGAAATGGGTCATTCCCACACCAAATTTTGCAATAATAAATAGCCACTTTTATAATGAGGCGTTAAACCTGTGACCTTCGGTATGGCCATTTAAAGACTTATCACATGACACCATACTGAAACAAAATAATATTTGAATGGCATGTGTTTGCATGCAGGCATGTGTGTATGTTTCATTTTCCTTTTCTTCTTTTGAAAACAGGAAAAGGAGACATTAAGGCTAGCCATATGTGTGACGAAAGATCGAGGGCCTCCACCACTGCAGCCTTCCCTAATCGGAGATGACCTCTTACTATTGGGCCCTTTCGGGAAAACTATGGAGGTTGATGGAGGTATACTCCAATCTGGCCTCCGCTGAATTTTCTCCTAGATATGGAGGCCTACACCTCCGATCTCTAAGGGAGTATTGCCATGTAGCCTGGCCTATTATACTATGCATCAAAGCAGTTGGGTCGCTTTTGGGCACGATGACGCATTTTCTAGTCACGAATCGCATTTGGAGCATCACATTCTCCTTGATCGGCAGCATATGTAAATTAAACTATTAACAATTGTCAACAAGTCGCACTCCCCAAGTGTTAGGGTAAACGTACAGGCAGTAGTGCCCAACAGCTAGAGCAAGAATTGAGTCACTGTCAACTTACGCTTATACAATCACACAAGTTCAATACTTGATAGAAAGGGAAGTAACAAAGTATTAAGGAACCCTTCTCCTTGTGGCTCTAGTCTAGTGGTTAAAACATTGGATTTGGATTGTCTGCCATGTGGGGTGTGCAAGTCTCGCCATATATGGTGTAATAAAGAAGAGGATATTAACAGCCACACACCCATACAGCATTTTTAAGCTATGCTTTATGTGTCTTTCCACATTCACCTTACATTACATTTCCTTGTGAGGATTTTGAATCCAAGAACATGTAGAACTCTTTAACTAATTGATATCCGCCATCAATCAGTGGACAATGTAAGAAATTAAATAAGGTGCTAATGCATGGGTTGCCCTTGCAACTGTGTTACAGATGGAGGCTACTTCAACAAGCTGAAAAGATGAACAGACAGAGAATGCTTTCACAAATTCCCCATCTGCTCATAGTGACAAGTGCCATTCATATGCTAGTTGAATATGAAGATGATTAATGTTAAGCTGTACAATTGCTATGAGCATAAATGCAATACTCAGCTAGATTTGTAGATCACCTACAAGAGAGGAATGATGATCTAAGATCAATTAATTCTTATAAGGTTAAGAAGTTATTTAAATACATCTCCACGAAAAAGGGCATGAAGATATATTTGCCTTAGGGCAATTTTAGCAGGTTGATTTTTGGCCGTGAATATTGAGAACGTGGAAAGATATTTATAGGATAAAGGTTCGGGGGTCCAATAATATTGGAGCATGCTATACCATGTGTTTTTAGATGTTGCTATCTGTAGCAAGAGAAGGCAGATCGGTCCGGCAGGGATGCCGGATTGAGCTAAATAAACAAGATGAATGTGAGAAGTATGTATCGAGGTGAAGCGGAACTTATCTGATTGGGATTGATCGCTTGGGCTCTCCAAGAGATATATGTAAGTTCGTTTGAAGTGGTGGTAATCCCATAGCTACAGTGTTTTCACTGTAGCATCGTGACATTGGCAATTAAATATAATTGAAAGTTTTGAACCATTGAAATTTACGTTTCATTTAGATACATGGTTTTGGCTAATATAATTTGTTCAAGTTATTATCAATTGCAAACTTGGTATCAGTGTTAAGCAGAAAGCTATAGATTGAATGTGTTTTTGCCAAACTTGTATCTAACAAATCCTATCATTGGTATCAGAGCACAGGCACAATGTCTTCTCGGTTTGGTGCAAATTTGCTAAATGCAATAGAAGTTTACAAAGGAGAAGGTGGCTTTCAAATCTGGAAAGAAAGCATCAAACAAGTGTTAGAATTTGAAAATCTTTGGTACCTAGTTGATGACAATGCAATCAGACGTCCAGGTACCAATGCAGTGAGAGTGTTGAGTTCATCCTCTGAAGGATCCTCTACAGGAAAAAGAGTAGAACAGTTACCTGTTGAAAGTACAGTTGTAAGTTCAAAAATAGATGCGAATCTGAACATTATGGAAGCTCAGGCCATAATCACTTGCAAAGTTGGGTCTGTGATCAAGTTAAAGCTGAGAGGAATGTCTCCTAAAGCTATGTGGCAGTATATGATCAAAACCTTCCAAGCTATGGGAAGGCTGGAGAAGCTTGGAGAAGTAGTTGAAAAGGCTGAAGCTGCATGACAAGGATAAGCTAACCGAGTTTTTTGAAAAGTTTGATGCAGTCATTGCAGATCTTGATGGAGCTGGAGTTGTCTTAAATGAACAGTATCAAATTCTGGCTATAGCACGATCTGTATCACATAACCATCAGCTGGCTACACTTCTTAGGAATGTAGCAGTTTTGAAGGAGCATGCCATTCAAATGGTGAGGACTGAGATGGAGCAAGTTGGAGAAGACGAAGACCATACAACTGAAGTTATGTACACAGGTAAATATAAAGGTAAGAAGGTCAGTAATACAGGGAATAGAGGAAAAAACACGATTGCATTTGAAACGGGAGTGTTGCATAACTCCTGTTTCAAAGATTCCCTTAAAAAAACAGGCATGTTGCCAGAAAAAAGGTGTTTTTGAGGCGCAGCTGCAAATTTTAAGAATTTTTTTTTTTTTAAGGACCCCAATTTTGACCATTTTTTTAGATTTTAGATTTTTTTTTTTTTCCCTTCAACTTCAAAAGTGCCAAAAAACACAAAATTAAAATTTGACTGTAGAGTCGAATAAAAACATGAAATGTACACATTTTGACGAAAACACATTGCAAATAATTTTCGATAAAAAATAATGGGCTATATAAATAGCTTCTTCATTAATAAATTAAATATATACAGGCAAATAT
>JAANSK020264783.1:0-12067 GCA_011763485.2 Isoetes engelmannii
TGGAATCACATCTTCTTCCCCTTCTATAGTACACCCATTTTCCTGAATTGCAATTTATCTCCGATTTTTTTCTCTTTGCTGTAGTCAAATTTCTTGGGTGCATCAAGGATTTTTCCCATTTTTCTGTAGCTGTTTTTCTGTTCATTGCCTATTGCCATTGCTAAACAAGATTTTTTAACAGCCATACAATCTAGACTAGTTGATTGCTTCATGATTTGGATTGAATCTCTGATATTATCTATTATAATGGTTTTTGCTTCTAAGTTCTTCAAGAGATTCCCATCTGTCTCTTCCATAGCTTTATGTTCTAGTACATCAATCAATATTTCTCGTTTAATCTAGAGATTCATTGTTTTGTTTGCCTCAAGAATGAATTGGCGGTGTTTAACACTACTCTTCTTTTTGTTGCACCGCTTTAATCCAATCTATCTTGACCTTCACTCTTCACCAATGCCTCATTAGCTTTTTTTTTTGGTTTCTTTCTCTGCCTTTGCTTCTTCAGACGTTCTGTGTCTCTGTATCTCTCTTTTTCCTCTTTTTTCGTATTCTTTTTTGTATTGTTCACAATACGAGGATCAGGGATGACTGTCTTATCATCATTTGCATTCTCAAGATAGGCATTAGAAACTACTGCATGTTCTAAACCACAATCAATACTAGGATCAGGGATGATTGTTTTATCAGCATCTGCATTCTCAAGATCGACATTAGAAACTGCTGCATGTTCTAAACACAAATCTAAAACTTCCCCAGATTGAATTTCTTTCAACAATGATCTCAAACTGATCCTAAAAAGTGGATCTTCATCCTGGATTTCTTCCTCTGCCACATCTAAGAATACATCTTTCTTCTCCATTTTTCAAAGTAGACTTATAAAAAATGACGAACAAAAAAATGAGGAACAAACTTCCTCTACCTCTACATGTCTCCACCGTTTAAAGGTTTGAAAGGATTCCCTCCAGTTTAAAGGTTTGAAAGGATTCCCTCCAGCATTAATGAAGTGGTTGGTTATTATTAGAATAACTCATCGGTTATTGGAAAAGGCGTCAACGTAGTTAATGCTATACAATTTCTCAAACCACAATTGCACTTCTTAAACCACAAATACAAGCTATACTTTCCAGCTATTTTGGGAGGGGGGGGAGGGGGGGACATGGGGGACACCAAAACTGATCCACTATAGCGTGAATCCACCCCGGCATATCTGCCACCATCCAAAGACAAAACATGAGTTAGACTGATGCATGCAATGGGAAGGCAGATGTCATAGGCCACCCTTCAGTTGTTATCCTGCTCCTAGTTTTATTTGATCAAAGTTTAATATAACAAAATACTAAACTAAATGACACACCACTTTAGGTTGAGTTTCCCAAAGCTTGCTTCATGTTTTAAGCCAAAAAATGATTGTCATATTGTGAAGCATGAATTAGAAGCCACACTGAAAAAACTGAAGTGTACCATAGGATTTTCAGTAGTAGCATTATGGGTATCACCCACGTTCTGGCCATGGTCTTCTTTGATCGCTTGCTCCAAAGTCGGTTTCATACATTTTGCTAAAAGCTGAGTAGCAGTGGTGGCCTTATTCTGCAACGTTTTTGCCACAGAACCCAGGCCTGTCTTAGGTAGATTCTTGGACCCTTTAGGTCTTCCCATACCGCCTTTCCTGGATCTGAGATAAAATATGAAACTATGTTTGGCAAGGGTGAAACGGTCAAGAGGCATAGCTGAAGCATCCTAGAACCACCTCTATTTATAGATACACTATTTTGGCATGTTTTGTATCAAGATTTGGCAGATTCGTTGCATCTAAACAACAGGATCCGCCCCAGCCCATAATTGTTATGATTTAGCAGAATACTTACTGTTACTAAACTTGAAGCCGGAATTATCTTCAACCAAAAGTATTGGACACATGGTTTTCAGTTCCACATTCACCCATTATTATATTATTACAAGTAGTAACCAAAATGCACACTCCATGGTTAATGCTCTTGCTTGTAAACTGTTGCACATACCACTGGTATGTATGTGAAGTTGTTATAGTAATGGATCCGCAATACCGCTATGGGTTGATCACCATATTAACATGTAATGCCGTGGTGCAGTAGACACAATCACAAGCTTGACACTAAGCATTGTCAAACTATTTCTTTTGAAAAAATTAACATCGTCCTTTTAAATCCTTCCAATACAACACCAGATTCTGTAAAAACCTTCTCAAATTAAATGCTTCTATTTTTGTAAGGCTGTTATTGTATTGTAAACCAGTATTTAACTATGACATGAACCCCACGTTTGCATGTAGTAAACAAACTCAAGAGCGTGCCATGGTAGAATATTTTAAAATTCACAGCCTGATACAAGATGTTGACCACCATTTTCCAACCTTGTCTTACAAACATATCCTGTAGTGCAAACCATCACCCTTTTCTCAAAAATCATATTAATTGACAAAGCCATTGCGGATCATAAACCTTTCTATGATTACTGCAGTACAATGTTCTAGTCTTAAAGCAATAAGGTCAAACAGGTTCTTGGCCTCTTATTTATAAGGTTCACAGCCCAAGTTTTAATTCTGGCCTTTCGAGACCTTTTAAATAACTATCTAAGTCATGTTCTTAACAAAGTCTTTATTCAAGGCAAATAAATCTGCAGCAGTACAAACATTTCCAATGCATTCAAACCTATCTGTGATCTACAAGTTAGTTTAGGATCACAATTAGCATTTTTCTAATCTAGACAGACAGACAGACAGACAGACAGAAGACAGACAGACATACAGACAGACAGACAGATAGACATACAGACAGACAGAAGACAGACAGACAGACAGACAGACAGACAGACAGACAGACAGACAGACAGACATACATACAGACAGACAGACAGACATGCAGACAGGCAGGCAGGCAGACAGGCAGACAGGCAGCCAGGCAGACAGACAGGCAGACAGACAGACAGGGTTTTAAAAAGGAACCGCGGATTGTATTTAACTCCTTAAATCAGACTAGAATTTTTTTTATTATTGAAGGACGTACTTTATTAGGCTAGAATTTTCTTATTGCTGAAGGACATATTTTATTAAGCTAGAATTTTTTGTATTATACTTATTTTATTGATTGCCTAACATCAAGTACAATACATAAATTATAGGAAGCCAATCTAGAGCAGCTCCATATGATATTACAACTGAATGTTAACATTGTACCTTGTACCATGTTGAGTTAATTTCCCTCATTGTAAGATGGATGTTAGAAGAGCACAAGAAGATGAAGAAGAAGCACTTTTCATGTCATGCGAGATCATGGCAATACATATGTAATTCCATCTAATATGTGAATGTGTACATCATTTCGAGATCTAAACCCCCTCCCCGCCAAGAACCCCATCTTTGACATGCATGTCACGCTATTAATGTGCTAGGTTTGACCAAATATCAAATACTACCGCCTCTTCTAGAAATGATCGAGTGGAATAATTACCGAGGGAGATTTACCTACTTGTGGAAGAAGAGGAAGAGGAAGATATGAACATGAATAGGAGCAGGAGCAGGAACAGGAACAGGAACAAGAACAGGAACATGAACATGAACATGAACATGAACATGAACATGAACAGGAACAGGAACAGGAACAGGAACATGAACATGAACATGAATATGAAAAAGAAAGCTGCAAGGTTAAATCTCATAAAAAAGGATGCAACTTGTCACCAATTGGCCATGGATGGGATGGCGATGCTTCAAATACAGTCACAATTGTCGGGTCAATAGTAAGGTTAGATATTGTAGTGCATTGCAGTCGTACAAAAAATGACTGTCATTTCAGAGTGAAGGGAAGGACAATCTCCCATTACGTTCATGGTCATTCATGATTGAACCACCTTTGTGAAGAAGAAAAGAAATAAGCAAGAGGCCAGTGATAAGCAAAGATGAAATTAAGTTTTATTTTTCAAATGAGAAAAATTCCATGCAATTTGCAATTTAAACAGAAAGGTTCCTCGATTCCTCCTTTTATAGCAATGTAAGAATAAAATAGAATAGAATAGAATAGAATTTTTAACGTCCACAAAGACCACGAGGTCATGGAACCCATACAATGGGCTAGTACAACCAATCCTCGTTTATGTCATTGTAATAGGGCAACAAGTGAGATGGGAACCTTTAGAATTTGGTATATATAGGTGCTATTTTAAACCTATAGATTTTGGGTTCTCTCTAGAAATGCCGCTCAGATTTTTTTTTACGTCCACGAAGTCCAAGAGGTCAGGAACCCATACAATGGGCTAGTACAACCAATCCTCCTTTATGTCATTGTAACAGGCCAAGTGAAATTAGTAGAATTTGGTATATATACTTGCTCTTCTAAACCTATAGAATTTGGGTTCCTCTCTAGAAATGCCGCTCCTGTTACAAATTTGTAGGGGCGTGGAAATCCAGGTCCCGTTTCTAGGGACCTATCCAGGTCCTATTTCTGGGGACCTGCTCCAGGCTAACGCCAACTCAAGGAATGGAATTCTGAGTGCCATGCTCCTAGACACGAGGATGGCCAGACAATGACAATGTCGTTCTGGAATAGTATAATGTTAAAGCCTCTTCCACAACGTCAAGGTAAGTTTACTGGATTCTCCAAGTTTTGTGCAGGCCGATGATTCGGTGAAGAGCAAGAAGGCACACCCGCTTAGCTTGACGTATGGGAGCAAGCCAATATGCTATGTAACATAGGGTTGCCTATTGGGGTAATGGCATGGATGGGCAAGCATATTTCAATAGAACATCACATTTTGGCTGTCTTTAATAAGCACTAACCATATGGACAATGGGCACTTCTATGAAAATTCTGCATGGGACACAAAACAGGAGCATTCTCATTTCAGATTAGGGCAAGCCGCAGATGGCACTGGCAGGCTGCTGGCTGGCCGATACACGCCTTTGCATCCTGCTCAAGAAGCCGGCCATGTCTTTAATGCGGTGAAGGCAATTTCGGTATCTGCACCTCTGTGGCACGGGATCTCTGGTATGGGCATTTACTCCTCGGCCTCTGTCTTCTGAACCCTAATTAATTACGGGCTCAGGTACATACAATAGTCTCTTCATCTCCTTGATCCTGATGGCCTCCCTCGGTCCCTCCTGTCCTGGCAGTAGCCTCCAAGTTGAGATTTTTTTAATCTTGAAAAGGGGTGCAAAAAGTGGGTTTTGTCTGCATTGATCTAGGAATTGGTTGCCACCATTTTAACCACCTGTTCACATGTTGCAAACAAGGATATCTTTGCTGAAACGTGAACAATGTTGTTTTTCTCCAGATTATGAAGCATGTAAGGTGCATATCAATGGGATCAGTATGGTGTTGATTTTGTTTTGTTTTGCTCACTTTTTTAGAGGCATTGAAATTCTGATTGGTTCCTTCATTTCAATCTAGCACAAGTGAAATAAAGGGTATATAAATGTATATGTGTACAATTCAAAGAAACCCTAGACATTGAGGGAGGCCCATATTAAATTAGGGCGGAATATTTCATAGCCAATGTACATAGTTTTGCATATTCCGAGATGCTAAAGCCAAAAAATGAAAATAACATTTCATCGCCTAGTCTCTTTTTGTCTTAAATTGTTTCACCAGAGGTGCATGGAGACAACTTTTCCTTTGTTCTTGCAACTGATTAAATGCCAAAGGACGATAGGACAAAGCACACACAAAGGAATCCATCAGTGTCTCATTTTTGGGATGCAAGTCTATTGAGGATGAATGCATCAATCCTTGTATTGTATTGCTCTGACAGCAAGGATGCTGAGTTTTGCCTTTTTCTTTTTCATGTGGAAAGAATGATGTTCTAGAGCAAAATGCTTACAGCCTACCCTGGTTGCAGATATGGTGCAGGGTGGAGGATGGCCCACCATATTAAATGGAGCAGACTGATGCCCTATCTACAGACTGTTCAAGATTTCAATTTGCATGCATGTTATACATACATCATACATGGGGGAGCTGAGGTATACATAAGTATAGACATAGAGCTTTCTTTTATTTTGTTTGTTTTTTTATATAAGGCACACTCTGCAGGCTTCTTATACATGCATGTTGAGACGTAAGTATATAGAAAAGATGTTGAGACATAATTAGATATACATACACGAAGCGCTTCTTTTATATATAAAAGAGTAGAAAGAATCGTGTTTAAAGTACACTCTGTGAGCAAGGCAGGCAGAGAATATGCAATGAGCATAACCATATTTATGGACACATACTTTTAGTGCCCAGCATTTGGGGTGCTTAAATTTCTTGGTAAATTGCAGAGCCCAATAGTAGTATAGTGTCTTTCTTTTGTGACTGAAGCATTTTCACAAAGATACATACGCATTCCTATAAAAATGGAAGTGTGGAAAAAGCGCACTATACCCAGGATTGGGTTTCTAAGGCAAAAAATGAAATTTGGAAATAAATTTTTTAGATCAGACTGACAAAACCATGGTTTCTAAGGCAGACTCTGCAGGCTTCTTACACAAGTAAGCATATAGAAAACATGTTGAGACATAATTAGATATACATACACTAAGCGCTTCTTTTATATATAAAGAGTAGAATCGTGTTTAAAGTACACTCTGTGAGCAAGGCAGGCAGAGACTATGCATACGTTTAGTGCCTAGCATTTGGGTGCTTAAATTTCTTGGTAAATTGCAGAGCCCAGTAGTAGTATATAACATATCTAAGGGCTCATAGTGTCTTTCTTTTGTGACTGAAGCATTTTCGCAAAGATACATACGCATTCCTATGTAACTGGAAGTGTGGAAAAAGTATAGTATACCCATCCAGGATTGGGTTTCTAAGGCAAAAAATAAAATTTGGAAATAAAAAATTTAGATCAGACTGACAAAACCATGGACAACATCATTGATTTTGATTTCTAAGCAGGCAAGGGACAGGTCTGGCAGGCATACCTAATTCATTGGGTAATATAACAGTAACAGGGAAAAGAGCAAGGGTGTTATATGTGGTAAGCAGCAGCCAATGGCAAATGGGTTGGTCAGGTTCGTACAAGCACGCCCGGCCTTCCTTAAATGCAGAGGGGGCGCTTCTTTTATGAGCTTCTTTTTTGGCATTGTCTGACCAGAGATGAACAGGACCGTGGAACGGTTCAGTTGAAGTTGAAGCGTGTCTGTCTGGGCTGGCTGGCTGATGATAAAAACCGTTTGTAGCAGGTCTTGACCGCTTGACTGGCCAGCAGGCAGGCCCGTTGTGGTTGTTCAACCCATCCCTGTATCTGTTTTCCTTATAAGGGAATGTCGATTTACGAACATTCTGAGATGGAATTAATAGTCAATAATGTTAGCTTTACGAACATTTTGCTATGGAAGCAATGCTGACCATGCCAAAATGTTGCGGTTTGGGGCCTAAGATATACGGATTTGGGTCTAAAAGGATTTGGGTCTAAAAAGATAAGATACTGCGGAGGCCAATTGGCCTATGGACCTGTACAAGAGGAGTAGCATGCCCATTACGGCCCGGATGAAAAAACCACATGGGAAAAATTACGGCCCGGATGAAAAAACTACATGGGAAAAAGCAATTAAGAAGGGGGAAGATAGACTTTGTATATTACGGTAATTGGTCTTATATCTAACTTTTTATTCTGACCATTAATTTGGCAGATATTCCGTGCTTTATGCCAGATCAAAGGTCATTAGGATTTTGGCTTAAAAAATGGTTGCCACCGTCAATGGTGCAAAAAGAACCCTTGGTTGAAGAAAAGAAAACAAAAATAAAAAGCCAATGGTTAGCATAAAACTTGCGTTGAGCTAACCAGACTGTCGGAATCAATCCTCTGCCACTGCTGGACAGGAGTCTGGAATGAAAACTAATAAACAAACAAGACAAACAAAGAAAGGAAGAAAGAAATGCCTCTTGTGACAAGCAGAGAAGCAATGAGGCTGGATTTGAGCTTTAGAACTCAAACTAAGCTTCAATACCAAAGTGGGTGTTCAAGATTCAGATAGAATAGAAGAATAAGAGCTCAAATCAAGAGCTCAAAGAATATAAGATAAGAAAAGGAAGAACTGTAAACTTGCATAGTAATAAAGAACCAAATTCCTTTTCCTTTTCATCAGGGTAGAAACTTGTGATGGGGTCCAAACCTCGAGCTCCTTTGACGCCCAAATCATAAATTGGAAGCAAAAGCTAGTTGAATTTGGTGGCAAATCCTGGAAAAAGATGGACTAAATGGAAGCATGCATGGTTTACAGTTTACTGCAGCGACTGCATGATCAGAGAAGCATGATCAGCGAACACGCGATCATGCATGATCAGAGAGGCATCAAAGGAGCGATCATGCCTGATCCCAGCCCTCCTCGCTCCATCGCCCTTGTTCTGCACAATCTGTTATGCTGAGAATAGACAGTAATGTGAAAACCTATCCACGCCCTATAACTCAGGCAAAAAAAAAAAAAAAAAAAAATTGCACCTTTTAGAAATTTAGATGTATTAGACAATTAAATGACAACAAGCTCTTGAAAACCCTAAAATTATACGCGTTTCCATACAATACGTCCCCCAAATCTTACTCCCAACCACTGCCAGATATATGTCCACAAATACCAAATGAAAACGTCGAAGATTATTGCACACAAACGAGATAGAGGATTCTTATTCAAATGAGAATGTTTACAGCAAGAGTTAAGATATAGTCCAACCGCCCGACCACGGAACTAGCACTTCTGAACACAAGAAGTATTCTATCTAGGAACCTCCAAGACTCCACTAGCACTTCTGAACACAAGAAGTATTCTATCTAGGAACCTCCAAGACTCCACTGTAATTAACGCCACCTGGGATTACGAACATGACGTGTAATTAACGCCACTTGGGATTACGAACATGATGTGCCATGCTGACTCCGCAAGGAATGTGGCAAAACTATAAAACTCAAATCCGATATGTATTGCTTCCTTTTTACTTTTTTTTTCTTATTTCTTCTCTGCTCTTCACTTACGGCAGGGCACCGAGCACCGAGGAGGTCTGCATTGAAGGCACTAGCTGTTGAATCAACGATTTTAGAGTGTTTTTGTTCGCTTGCATTGATTTTTTTCTTGGTTACACTAATTTTTCTGTTTTCTTTGGCGCTGTTGTATCTGTTTTATTCTTGCGTCTCACTTCCGGTAGGGTGTCGAGCAACTTTTTGTTGTATATGCTATAATAGAATTTATCGTTATAATAAAATTGTTGGCGAGGCTGAAATTATGTGTTTTATACTTTAGATATAAAAAAACAGTAATTCCAAAGTGGCGTTAATTACTTATAAGAGAATGTTGCTTTATGAACATTTTGAGATGGAAGCAATACTCAAGAATGTCAGCTTTAGGAACATTTTGCCATGGAAGCAATGCTGACCATGCCAAAATGTTGTATTTGAGGGCTTAAGATATACGGATTTGGGTCTAAATAGCAATTACGAAGGGGGAAGATAAGAGTTTATTGCACACAAACGAGATCGAGGATTCTTATTCAAATGGGAATGGTTACAACAAGAGTTAAAATATAATCCAGTTACTCGACTACGAAACTAGCACTTCTGAATGCAAAGAAGTATTCTGCTAGGAGCCTCCAAGACTCCACCAATAGTTCCTTCCCTGAACTATGATGCAGTCTCTCAGAGCCAAGAGCCAATCTTTATGAGACAACCAATGATGATTCTTGTTTCCAAACCATGTCCTTTTAAATCCCCAAGGATCTATTCTCGTTCGCTCATCCGTTTGGCTCTGGCTCTTGGAATCCACCAAATTATGATTAGCATCATCTTATCTTTTAATCTCCTCCAATCATAGATGACCAATAATAAAGTATCTAATTCTATGGTAGCATCATCTTATCTTTTAAACTCGTCCAATCGTAGATAACCAATAATAGAGTAGCTAGTTCTATGGTGCACTATGGTTGGCATGACAAATAGAACAGCTAATTTTAATTGCCATGGTTGTATAAAAGTTTGAACTTTATCATGACATTCTAACTCTTAGAATGTAATTGTAAGAGTCCGCCGGGGTAAAGAATCATCCTCAGTTGGAAAAAGTAGAACCACCCCCCTGAAATAAGATAGGCATGTTACATTCATTGCGCAAATGGACTTTTCTATACGCTTCCCCCAAAGGCAAGTAATGCTCAAAATAATCCTTTCCATTTTGCTTCGGTATATGGCACCTGCTTACACTTACCCCAATATTTGCAATTAGTACCACAACCCTTGTGCTTCAAAATCATCTCAAGTTGATACACTGTTTTATCATCCACTAATTCTGGTTCTGGTGCTTGCGGTAATAACTATGGATTAACTCCTTTAAACGGCCTAATATATTATAAAAGAATTATACATCTTCCATGTATCTGGCAACTCCAACTTGTAAACACTATCATTTATCTTTTCGGTGATCTCCATAAAACTTGATAAGCTAATGCTTCTTTCGTTCGAAAGGAGCACATCTTTCCTTAATGATTCTAATGAGTACCCAATCATCCTCTTGATATAAAACCTGTTTGTGTTTCCTGTTCGCTTGACAAATATACCTTTCATATGCAACAATAGTGCTGCCTGATTGATTTTAAAACAATATCCATATCCTTAGCAACTCGATCTGGCTCCATCACACCTGCTGCCACTTTAACAATAGGACCTGAATAACATAAAAAGATGATAAACCTATAGATGAGTGTGTAGTCATGTTATAAGCAAATTGAACCACGCTCCCAACTAGAAACCTATAGATGAGTGTGTAGTCATGTTATAAGCAAATTGAACCACGCTCCCTACTAGAAACCTACTCATGTACAAAATTGCGTAGCATGCTTAGGAGAGTTCTATGAGTAACCTCCATCTGTCCATCAGTCTGGGGATGGAAAGCTTTGGAGAAATGCATCCTTGTACCTAGACTTATAAATAATGCTCTCTAAACTCTGCTACAAAATTTTGAAGCCCTGTCAGGAATTATTACATCTGGTAATCCATGGTTCTTAAATACTTCTTTCAAAAATAATCGTGCAACATCATGGGCTTTTAATGTCTTCTTGCAAGGAATAAAGATTGCATACTTACTAAAACAATCCAAATGGTCCAAACTTGATCGTTATCTTGTCTGCTCCATGGAACACTAACAAAGCCCATACTAATATGCTGAAAAGGTTTTTTCGGTATACTTAGTGCCATCAACAATCTATGCACCTTGGCATGAGAATCTTGATTTTTTTTGACACACAAGACATTTTTCGACAAATGCAACATCTGGCATACTTAGTGCCATCAATAATCTACGCACCATGGCATGAGAATGTTTGATTTTTTGACACACAAGACATTTTTCGATAAATGCAACATCTTTGCTTATAGTTTTCCAATAAAATTAACTTTGCAACCAATTCATATGTTAAAAATATCCATGTGACCTGCTACTGGTACCTCATGATATTCATGTAGAACCTAATGGGCCTCCTATGTCTACTGTACAGTCCTGCAGCTCTGCCTGCACCAGTTACATCTTCCCTCATGCAAGTTCCACTCCTAATGTCAATTATTGATGAGTCTTGCACTGATGCGCTGCCTGCGCCAAGTGCATCTCCTCCTTTGCAAGTTCCAGTCTCAATGTCAGATAAAGATGAGTTATATTTTATATGATGCACCTCCGCCTATTTCTTCAGTCTAAGATTGTGGAGCCATTGGTCCTACAGCTATCGTGATGTCGTCAGTACAACCTCAAGAACCTTGGCAGGAGATAAATTGGGAGAAGTCTTCCAGAAGAAAACTTGTGGCCTCGTATGATCCTAATTGCAGAAACAAGAAGTCCCATCGTCGAAGCATTGTTTGGTATGATAATCAACTGTTAGTTTTTTGATCCACAAGCTGTGGACAACATTATGGACGAGCATGCGACTCAACTGGTATGTCTATAGAGCTTTTTCATAGCTTGTTAGCAGAATCTTATAATCAAACTCTCATGCATGGCAAGTTTCCTGAGGATTGGTACTTGAACAGAGTTGTTCCTATTCATAAATCTGGATGCAAAGATGATGTAAGAAATTACCGAACCATA
>JAANSK020264794.1:0-12067 GCA_011763485.2 Isoetes engelmannii
CTAAAAAGATACAGAACTTTAAGCTGAGAAAGATTCTTTAGGGTTTGAGGAATGGTACCATTAAGGCTCATGCGAGATAGCTTAAGCTGTTGAAGCTTAGAAAGATCTCCGACAGAGGAAGGAAGAGGGCCCTGCAATCCGTTTTCTGACAGATCCAAGATCTCCAGCTGCTTGAGCTTTCCAATAGAAGGAGAAATGGTACCTTGTAACTTGGCGCCATTCAACTGTCCAAACTCCAGATTAAGCTCCACCACTCTGCCGGATTTAGGGTTGCATGTTATCCCTAACCAAGAACAGCAGTTTTCCCCTTTCCAGCTTGTTAGGGTTTCGCCGGAACCCACGAAATCTGCCTTCAGATCCAGCAGCGCGGCCCGATCTTGTGCATTGCATGTGGCATCCGCTGCATCGCTTGATCCTAAGAAAATAATGGACAGCATCAGAAATGCAATACCGGTTCGAGGATTGAATGGCTCCATGTTTTGATATGGTTTGGATCGAATGCGGCGTGGACTTATATACAAGGCAGTTTGTCGTCGGTGGCCGGCCGCCATAGCCCATCCGTATGCTATGCACGTTCCGTTTGTCAACGAACTTAGCTGTGATATGCGTTGGACTTTGTCGAACTCAAGATTGGCTCATCTTGAATGTCGCTGCAACTTAGACGTTTGAACATGCTAAATCGTGATAGCCATAGACATTCCTAGGATGGAAACAAGGCGACGCGCTAGGATGGAAGCCAGGCCACGCGCGGAGCGCGGAGCCTGGTTGACATCCGAGGAATGTCAAGTAAATTAACATTTCTGTAACGTGGACGACACGTGATCAGAATGTAAGTAAATGTGATAAAATGTAAGTAAAAGAAAAATGTAAGTAGATTATTGTACATTCCTAAAAATGAAAAGTGACAAGTGTCGATATATTATTGGACGTGAAGGCAGGATGACACATAAGTGTTGTTTACTTAAGTAGAACTGATATTAGCATGATATTTTCCCACACGAGACAATGTTTCAAAGTTGTCAGGGTGAAGTTACTTAAGCATTTGCATCGCATTGATTTATCTTACACAAATACAAGATGGCGGAGCGGCGGCGTTGCTGCTTCATTTGTTTGTGGGGTTAATGTTTGGGCATTATTGGTTTGGTAGGTTGAAGTGGATTGGGAACTGAGTAAAAGTAAGATAGACTTAGGATGCAATCGGATATGCTAGCAACATTTAGTAATGGCATTAGAGGATTTTGCTATTTACATTTAGATTGATATGAGGACAAAAAGCCAGAGTAATTCTTTACGTTTTTATATCCAAACTTAGGTTTGTACCATGTGTTCATTAGATCGACCTATTATGGATTAGAAATGAATTAAATTAAACAACTATTTGAACAACATATGAGTCTAGATGTTGTTGAACCACAAAACAAGTTTTATCTACAACTATACGGTTATGGGTAGGTTGACTGCAAAACTAGATGAAAGAAACCAATAATTGGCAGACATGTGAAGGATTGTATGCCAAGGAAAGAACCAATGATGAGCTAGGAAGCTGACCTTAACCTGGCGACACCTTTCTATGCTTCGCAGCACGGGAGCTCTCATTGCTTCATTAGAAAAAACATGTCCCTGTGTAATGACACAAAACTCATCCCTGAGTTGTAAGCAAAACGAAATCAACAAATTTACACAAAGGAAAATTTAATGCATTGTTTGATCTCTCTCTGCAACCACGACGTAGAATAACAAAGGATTCCTCTCTGCAACCACGGCATAAAAGAAGAACTGTTTAGGAAAAAAATCTTGAATCAAAGAAGGAATTGCGGCTTCCTACTCAAGAAAGGGACAATGCCTCAACGATTTTTGGCCACAATTAATCTACCACAGAGATTCCGAAATAAGCTAAAATTACCTATCTTATGGTTGTAAATGGTCCCCAGCAAAAAAAAAAAAAAAAAAAAAAAAAAAGCTCTATGGCTTCATCCCGTTATGCAGTCGAAGCAAGGCCACGCTTGGAGGCCCAAGCAAATAGAGTCTTCACAGATATGGCAGTGCGTGCTGCGGAGTGATGACGGTGGAGGCCTACGTGTTTGATTCAAACGAGCTTTCCCTCCTTGGCACTCCGAATACCATATATGAACCAATCAACCGATTTGAATATTAACCTTATGAAACCTTAGGTTAAATAGCCTTGACTATTATAAGCATAGGTTATGATTCATCAATCACTTAACCAGTGTCGCACATATGTTGCATGACCACATGATCCAACTTCATAGATCACTTTGCATGGATCTTTTGCAACTTGGGGCAAGATAAAATGTCCACATCTTTCACTTGAACAAGATAAAATGTTCAAGTCAACTTCTCTGCATGTTTTGCAATCTTAACAATGCCAGGAATGTGATGACAAAAAACAACTGCATTTTCAACATTCCTCCTCCATCACATTCCTTGGTTATGCTTCTATAACATTCAATCCTTTTCTAAACTCAACAAATTTTATTTTTGGCAGTGCTTTGGTGAATACATCTGCTATTTGATCTGCAGTATTGATGTAATGCATTTGGATATAACCCTTTGCTGCTAAGTCTCGTATAAAGTGGATGTTCAACTCAATGTGTTTAGTTCTCTCATGATCCACTGGATATCTCACAATTGCTATACTGCTCTGGCTGTCTGTAAAAACTGTTGTAGGTGTAACTTGACTGCAACCTAATTCATCTAACAGCCTTCTCAACCAAGTTATTTTCTTTGACATGAGGGAGGATGTCATGGCATCTAGCCATTTTTCCTTGTCTACATCTTGAATTGCTTCCTCAAATGTTTTGGGAATAATTACATCATCCATTATTGCTAAAATTTGCTTATGATCATCTCTGTCAGATTCTAACCTTCTGCTTTTGCTTGTATCATTTCTTCCATACATGTTTGCATCTAGTTTTATATCCTCTTGCAGTTATTGTAGTTGAGTTTTTCTTTTCCTATGATGATTTTTTCAAGTTCATTGTCTTCAGCATGCAGTTGTTCAGCTCTACTCCTATGATTTGTCTCATCATCATTCGAGTCCATGTCTCCTTCGAAATGTATCTTCTTCTCTGCCTTGTTTTGTGGTATCTGCTCCTTGATTATTTTATTCTTGTCTTTATAAAGTACTCCCTCATTGAAATAGACATCTCTGCTCACCACAATCTGCTTAGTTCCTGGTACGTAAAGCCTATACCCTTTGGATTCTGAATCATAGCCTACAAGGTAACCAATCTCAGCTCTATCATCAAGTTTTGTTCTCAGCTTATCTGGTATGTGAACATATGCAAGGCAACCATATGCCTTAAACCTATCATACTCAAGTTCTTGTCAGAATTTGACCAAAGATTGTCAGGGACTTTACCTTTAAGGATTGCGGTTGGCATCTTGTTCTAGATCATGATGGCAGTCATGAATGCTTCTTCCCATAGGTAATTTGGTAGTCCACTGTGCTTAATCATGGTTCTTACAGCATCCATCAAGGTTCTATTCTTCCTTTCTGCTACTCCATTTTGTTGAGACGTGTACCTGCATGTCAACTATCTTCTTATGCCATTAGTGATGCAATATTCCTTAAATTTATGTGACAGATATTCCCCTCCATGGTCTGACCTTATGCATTTGACTCTTTTCCCTGTTTCTCTTTCAGCCCCAACTACAAAGTATTTTAATGCAAGCAAAGCTTGATATTTTCTTTCTAGAACATAGCATTTGCATTTTCTGCGAAAGTCATCAATAAAAGATATGATCCTTACATTTAATGCCAGTATGCACAAGTTTCAATACTTCTCTTGTTCTTTGTTTTGATTTTGAAATGGTAGTCTGTTTGTTTTTCCCAGCATGCAGCCCTCACACATGTTTCTTGGTTTAGTGGATTCTTTGCACTTTATCCACCCTTTTTTCATTAGAAATTTCAGATTGTTATGATTTGTATGTGCTAGCCTGTTGTGCCATAGATCTTCATCGGAAATATCAACCAAGTTTATGCTCTCACAATTAGTGAAATCCATTTGGAACCATGCCTCTTGGCCAGAAACTTTAATTCATTGCCTTGATAAATCTTACAAGCTTGAGAGTCAAAGTTGACTCGAAATCCCAGATCAACTAACTGACTAATTGAAATTAAATTCTTAATAATACTTGGCACACATAAAACATTTTGAATGTCAACTACATTTCCTTCTAGCTCTGTCAGCTGCAACCTGTGTGGAAAATTCATTGGATACATGGTTTTTCATATGACACATTTTAAAATTTTGTGGGTGTCAATTGACAACTTTTTAAAAATTTAAGTTTTCAATTGACATAAATCAAATAGCATTGACAACTTTTGGTCAAACATTTGACAAATAAAACTAGAAAATAAAAATCAATATAGGAATTAAAGTTTTTATAAAATGTAGACATCAACAAAATAATGAAGTAACACAATATTTCATATTGTACCACCAAAAACATACTGAAATACATGGATGTCACTTAGTCCTCCTCACTTTTCTATGTTCAGTCAACCATATCTTATATATCTCATGAAAATCAACTTGTCCATAGGGGTTACTTGATAGTGAAATTAACAGATAAGCGTCCACTATATCATTGCACATTCTTGATCGCTTCTTATCTTTCACTTCATTTGTCTTCGGTGTTGCACACAAGAAGATCGTCCGTCTTAAACTGGAAACTCACTCCTACCGCCTTCTCCACGGACCCCGGATCCCCCACGGTATGACATGCAATACTAGATTGCTTGATTCCAGGCTAAGCCCTACTTGAAACCCTTCAAGCGCTTACTGTGCCTTGCACAAACACACCCCAACTGGAGCCCATGCATCTACCGTCTGCACACACTGAGTCCTCGACTCCCCACGATGCATAGTAATGAACCATCCAGGTTCACATAGCAGTCCTACTACTGTAGGTTGATCCTAAGCAAGATGGATGAATCCTTGATTCTATCCCATAGCCTATCTAGCACCCATAAGCCGAGGAACTCCAGAACCCCTTCTTGACTTATGATCCTATCCACTGGATTATAGCGATGCTAGTGGAATATACCATCTGGATTAAGTTTAACATAGTAACCCTGTGACGACATGCTCTTGGTTCCTAGCTTGATCCACAGAGCTACATTTTATCTCCTTAGCTCTCTTGCTTCCCCTTCCATAGGGATCCTTGATCTCTTATATAGATTCTAACCCTAGTGGCATTATCACTTCACTCTAGCACTACTAATAGTGAACTTAGTGTACTTTCTTTGCAATACCCACTTAACAGGTTGTGCTACCAACACTTAACCAAATGTGCTTTCTCTTCACAACTACTTAACTAGTTGTCTCTGGATACTTGGCACTTATATTATCCATTGATGCCATGTGTCCTTTGAACCCATAACCCTTAGGTTTAGTGGTCCTATATGACCTAGGGTCCAACATTTGTACGTAACAGTTTCCTCCCCCTTTTAGAACCTTGCTCTCAAGGTCATACTCGGGTCAATATAGCCGTTTTATACTTTTCCCCTTTAGAACAGTTAAATTCTTAAGTTAACCATCCACCATCACTTGCTTTCCAACTGAACTTGTTCTTATTTCTTTGCCAACTGGAATGACGTCTGCCTCCACCTTGTGGTGGCCTCAGTCCTGTAACATATCTTCTAATATCTTTAATTCAAAGATATTCTTCCCAGTAAAAGATATTAGTTGGTCGTACTCCCTCAATCTTCAGGTGGCATCTGAGATCGACTGGTTCCTTTTGCCACTAAACCAGGTACTTCCACAATCCTCGATTGTAGCTTCCGATAGCAAGTGTCTAGAATCACTTCGGGTGTTACAGGGGGCAAATGCTATAGGTATTGCAATGAGCTTAACCCTCGGTTAACTATTGCCATACATGTTTTGGCTTACACGGAATACTTATGCATATAATTCCGTTAAGTTTATATTGGCTTACACGGAATACTTACGCATATAATTCCGTTAAGTTTATAAGCCATAACGGTCTCGTAAGTACTCTTTAGGACATAGCATGGGGAATGTCAATTTCTTAACAAAAGGGGTTTCAAGGTCCAACCTTGAGCATACGACTAAATAATTGAACGGAAACACCAATTCACCTTCTCAAAAGGCCTTAAGTTGTTATGCCCTCATTTTTGTCCGATCTTGGGCCTAAAATTTAGAATATATGCTACTCATATCTAGAGCATATTTCATCTCTGGCCTTGTATAGGATTCAATTCAGGTCACTTGTCAGTTATTCTGACTCTCATAACCTCAAATTAATTTCTCAATAAGAATTATCTCAGACCTCTTGTTCCAACAAGTGTCTTGAGATTTCCTCTTTAATGAGCAATTGAAACTCTTATCATTTACTATTCAATTGCTTTATACCATCAATAATCATTGATGGATATATAACGTGTATGGACTATTGGACTACACTAGGCACCGTCCCATACCAACACTTATGCAACCTCACCAACACAAGACTCTTTTGCAAACATATATCTTGTATAGTAGACCTACCATAGTAAGCTTAAATATTTGGGTTGTCATGCCTTCGAACATGCTATTTAACCCCCCACTAGAGTTGATACCTTCATAGAATAGTCCTCAACTGTTGGCCGATCCAAACTCCTATGGATCATTGCTAGGTCAGATAACTCCTCCTCGAGGAATACCCTCTAATGTGCTAGATCGTCTATGATCTCTCAGGTGGAAGGTTCGTTTGTCCTTGACAGTTCTTTCACAGCCTCTAGGTGCGATGCTATTTTAAATTCTAAGTCCCCAAACATATGCTTCTCAAGTGATGATCCTCTCTCTATACATATGGGTAGTATGGCTAGCACCTTTGTTCTTAATACAAGCATGCATATCAGTTTGCATCTATAGCCTTGCTACTTTTGCTCCTGCTCATCAATATATCCAATCACAATTCATAATTGCAACCCTTTACCCACTAGAATTGCAATATCATATGGACGCTAATAATATATAACCTAGTTGTATAGCACTAGGTAACATGAGGGTGATAGGACATAGTGCCTTTTACCACAAGTTGCTTCATTTTTAAATCCCAAATTGCACGTTGGCATTCATGTCCCATTTACAACCCTAACCTGCATAAAGTCTGCATGAAATATCTCTTCATCCAAGGTTAGTTATGTGTTCTTTAAGACAAATCAAATTCAACTTGAACCTTAACAATAAGTATTTGCAAGTATACTTGTTACCCATGTCTCGCGACATAATGTTGGGATTTCCTTATGCTTCTCACAAAAGAATGCTTCCTCTTACCTGTACTAGACTTCAAGTAACATTCTAAAGCATAAAAACAATTGCCAACTATGGTTAGAACAACTTATGCAAAACGCAATTCTAAAACCCTTCACAAGAACTTACATTACCTTTCCTCCCCCTTTTAAAGAACAAGCCTTCTTGTTCCAAGGTGTGGAATTAAGTAGTTTAAAAGAGAGGATTTTTATATGTCAAATACAAATTAAATATCGAATACATGTATTTTTCATTTGTTCAAGATTAAGAAGAACAAATTCTACACATTCCAAAAGAAATAGAAATTTCTATCTTGACTCTTGAGAGGATAAAGTGGTCCTAGTCCTAGCTAGATCAAGCCCGTGAAGCCAGAATTCCTATATTACAGGCACCACCTTGTGGTGCAAATAAGCAAATTAAGAAATAAGCAAAGATTATCTTACCATTTACTTTAACACGTTTGCAAGGTTTATGGTGATATAGCCCCCCCGTATCCCCAGAGTCTGTATTCCGACTGTAGTTTTCTGAAATTCACCTAAGCTGCTTTCTGAGCACTGGTCCTTTGCTAGAAGAGCCCGTTTGATTGAACAATTCGGCCACATGGCCATCTACAGATTCCGGATCTATATAAACGACTTATATAATGGCCATCACCGGCTTTGATATCCACAAAGACTTTGATATCTGGTTCGTTCATGCCTACTGCAGCAAACTCTCATACATCCCCAAAGACTCAGCCATCTGCCAGTTGGCCCGCAACAGCGATTTACTGTGACCTGGCTACAAAATGCTCAACCCATGCATGAACTACTTCTGTCAATGCAACAGTATCGTGGCAGCTCTGTGCCACGACTCTTGGGTTTTCTGGCATATTTCTCCAGTCTGACTAGAGATAACAGAAACACCATCAGATAAAGCATTAAGGGCTTTCACAGACTCCCATAAAGCGTTAGTTCTATCTGATCAAATAACATCACTGGATATACATGTAATCTGGCAGATTTGGCCCCTTACATCCCCGATTTGTTGTCGTGTTTGCCCTTCTTGTAATGAGATGGGACTTGGCTTGGCAGTGGCATGGTCCGGATGTGGAGCAATTGCCTTCAGTTTCCAGGTACCCATGCAAATTTTACATGCTGCCTACCTGTAATTGATGTTTACAGGTCTGCACAAACTACCATTTACAGCGACGATGGCACATGACACATAGGTTCGATGGATTATCCCATCCGATTGAAATTTACATTCTTACAATTTTAACAGGTGGTTTTGATCTAAAGACTTCATGAAATTGTCCAGGAATTGGGGACAAGTTGTCTTGGGCATCAAGGCTCCCGCTTGTCAATTCTTAGCAAGGTTGATCCTTGTAAGGCTGATCCTGTTTCACACAGTTACTATCCTGTACTAGAAAGAGAGCTCACCAGAATAAGTTTCCGGATGCTCCAAGCCTATCGGAGCAGTTTTAGATCCAACGGATTAGTTCCAGGAATTCACAAATCTCGACATTTGTTGCACCCAACAAATTGAACCGTTCTTCTGTCGCATGCCCGCTTAGGCCTAAATTGACCTCATCAATTTCATCAAAATGAGAGTTTAAGAGGCGTCACTTGTTGCCTTTATCGGATGGTTGGGCCATCGCTCATAACAACCCCTTTTCATGTGGTGCTTACACTTTTAAGTGACAACTAAATGATTTTCTTAGCATCATGCATTTAGACTTCATAACATGCATATCTTAGCCATATTTCACATGGCCTAAGATGATGTTCTAAGCATGGGTCGCTACACAATCCATGAATTGATAGCATCACTCTCTTATGGATTTATGGATTCTTTTTTGTAAGTAATAGTTCCTTGAACTAGGATGTGCAAAGGTTCCTGCAACACATGTCTTGATCTGTACACAGTAGCCATTGCTTATAAATCTCTTCTAACATATGGTTTGCTTCCAAAGCTACACCACAAATTTTAAAGCCTCCTTTAACCATTTTAAATAATGGTTCTAACCCATTTACTTTTGAATCTATTATTCCTTACCAAAAGGAATTATTTCCAAGTCCTAGGCTTGTTGTCTTAGCACTTATAATCGTGTAACATATTGCAGACTTCCTCAATCATCTCGTGACACTGCAGGTACGACTTTATATTTGTGCCCTCATATTATATGCCGACAACTTTCACAAATCACTGCATACGGTAATGTCTTTGGTGTGATTCGTAATCACCCATACACCATTAGTACTGACATAATTGAGTTGAAATAATCTAATCAACAACTTTATTAAACCATTTTGAAGCCACATGCCCTCTCCCACCATAGTTAAAGCAACTTATCTCATTGTTTAGTTTTGGGGAATCCTGCTTGTAGTGCCCTGATTCATGACAGTAACAGCAATTTCTTTTTCTGTTTTGTTCTTTTCCCCAGCATATAGAACTTCAGTTGCCTCATCACCTTCCTTAGCTATTTTCTTTTGTTCATATTCTGTCCTAAGAACATTTTCAGCTTCTTCCCTTGATCTACTTAAATTTCTTATGAATAAAGCCAGTTGATCATTTTCAGTTATGGCCCTAGAGATTTGCAAAACTTGGCTTCTTTCTGTCACGTTTACCTCTGCCTCTGATAGGTCAGGTATTATGTTATTAAATTTGTTGAAGAATTCTGCTACATCTCATCTTCTTGCAATTTTAACCCCCTTAGTTCTTTTTCTAGTAAATCAATTTGGGAAGAAGTTTTTCCTCATAATGTTTGAGAAGAAAGATCCACATTTCTCTTGATGTTTTATTTCTAAGCTTCAACCAAATAGTTGGACTAATCTTGCAGGAGATAATGCCTTGTGCTTCCTTGATTTTTTTTTGCTCCTGCTCTCACAGTTTGCCTTACTGTACTAGTTTCTTCTTCTCCAACATTGATTGAACTTTCTGACCTGGTTTCAATAACCAAAACATCAGTAGCATTGTCTGGATCTACAAGATCCCACAGATCCTCAACCTCTAGAATATGCCTAATGGCATCCTTCCAAACTTGGAAGCCTGCACCTCCATTAAACACTTCAATGGTGCTTAATAAACTTGCTCCAAAATGACTGGACATTTTGCCTGCTCTGATACCAATATAAGAAAAGCAAGCAAATTACTGAAGTGATTAATGCTTAAATAATCAATCATACATTTTCACACTCAACAAACATTTGAGTACTCAATACTAGTCACATTTATCCTAATGTGAACTTCTCCCAAATTCAAATTGCATGTAGAACACTTAACATAATAATAATGTCAAGTAATGATATAAAACAAATCATTAAACCATCGAAGAAATATTGTAGCAATGGGAGTACAGTAAACACTGTAGCAGGGAATATCGAAATGAATTACAACATTACCAAAGACTTAATCCTCAAGTTCTTCAACTGCTAAACACGATCCAACTGCTCCAACTGTACAGATAATCATTGTTTAGGATTACTTCTTTATTTATTGGCTGGCCTCCGACCCTTATGGAGTCGGCATACGGTGGAGGCCTGCCTGTTTGATTCAAACGAGCTTTCCTCCTTGGCACTCGAAATACCATATATGAACCAATCAATCGATTTGAATATTAACCTTATGAAACATTAGGTTAAATAACCTTGACAATTATAAGCATAGGTTATGATTCATCAATCACTTAACCATTGTAGCACATATGTTGCATGACCACATGGCCCAACTTCATAGATCAATTTGCGTGGATCTTTTCAACTTGCGACAAGATAAAATGTCCACAGCTTTCACTTGAACAAGATAAAATGTTCAAGTCATATTCTCTACATGTTCTACAATCTTAAAAATGTCAGGAATGTGATGACCAAAAACAACTACATTTTCAACAAAAATTACCTATCTTATGGTAGTAAACGGTCTCTAGCAAAACAAAAAAAAAACTAGCAGAAATGCAGGGTTGGGGAAAGGGTAGGAGAGGAAAAACAAAGAAGAATTGGGAAAGAAGAAGAGAGCAAGCTTTTCTAAGGAGGGAAATTAGGATGTTAATAATGGTTACTCTGAACCCTAGTTTGATTGCAACATGTGTTTATAGCAAATAAATATTTGGAACAACTAATGGACTCAATCCTGCTATTATGTCCAATATAGAAAATTGGATACTCTATACAATAAATCACACAGTTGATTTTCAGTTGTTTCATTCAGCTCTCAGAAATTCCAAAGTAACAAGGTGAAGAAAGTCGTAAACATGGGAAAAAAGCACACACCTGTCTAGCCACGGCAAAGTCCGCAAGTTTCACAACTCCATTTGCATCGACTAGGATATTTTGTGCAAAGTTTGAATTTACATAATTACCAAAACACATGGGAAGTTTGAATTTGCACAAAATTCCGGGAAGATTACCTAGTTTGAGAAACACATTGATATCATCGTGGCCTAGAATATAGCGGTTTTGTAAGTAAAGTGGATGTTTTTGAAACAGTTTTGCAAGCTTGCCGTTTGGGAAGTTGTGTGGAACAAGACTTGCATGATCTTGTGTGCTTGCTTCCAGAAGAAAAATTTATTTGGTTTGTCCTCAAGCCAGTGGCTTCGACGAAGAGAAAACATGAGGGATTGTTAACATGATTGTCCAAGCACAAAACTTGTGGGGCATTAATTTGCCGTACTAGAATCTACTTCAATTGTCTCGCCGTGAATTATCTTCTTGCTCTTAATAAAAGTACAAGGGGAGTGCCACAACAAGAAAACAGTTTGTGATTTTCTTATTTGTGATAGGTTCGTCAGTACCAGTCGTCATCTG